>APFE031314648.1:33248-70040 GCA_000404065.3 Pinus taeda | reverse complement strand
AGAATATTCCAATTTAATTTGTCCTTGAATTAAATTGTGAATTAAAATCGAATTTATTCTTAACAACTACTTGGAAATAATTAATTAATTCATTTTGAATTAATTAGTTGGAGAAATTCAAGTTAGAATTATTTCTGAAGTCATGTAAGAGTTATCCCTTAAATTAAGGAGATAAGATTGAGTTATATTTGAGTTGTAATTAGTTAACTCAGTTTACTGAGTTAAGTCCAGTTAAATTAGTTCCAAACTGTTTGAAGAACTAATAGAGACTTAACAGTCAGTTGATGCATGCATGCACTCAACTAGTGTACTCTAGTTAACTGAAGATTACCTCATCAGAAACTCATGCATGTCTACTCTGAGAAAGACCCAGTTGAGATTAAAGACAAGGACAGTGTACTATCAGTTGCATGTGTTTTCTTATAAAGAAAACTCATGCATGTAGTCGAGAATTATTCCTTGACGATTGCACAGTTTTGACAGTGTGTGAGATTGGTTTTACACTTGGTTGAAGGAGAATCATCCCAGAGGAACAGCGCAAGGAAATAGGAGCTTGGAGGGTAGAGAGGAAGGATGGAGAGAAGGCAAGATTTCCTATGAGCATATGTGAGGATTGTATTGATAGTTGGATAGCTGTGAGAGCTAAGGCTTTGTATAATTCCTATGTATTTCCACCTTGTATGATAATAGAAGTAGGTTATAGTATTTTGCTTTGATTTATATTGCATTATCGGGTTAACCTACATATAGATTTTCTACATGGTCTGAGAGCAAGATTTGTAGAGAATTTTATACATGGTATCAGAGATGTGAATAGTATATTGAGAAGAGAATTCGAAGTTTGAAGTTTGAGGTTGCAGGTGAATCGAATTCATATCATACTTCAAGGTTGGCCAATGGCGTTCTATGGCTTGAGACTCGAGTATGCCTTGGAAGGTAGCTCGAATTACATAGCATAGAAAGATAGAATGGAGGCTGTATTAGAGGACAATGGCTTGAAGGAATTCATTGATCAAGAAATTCGAAAGCCAGCTTCAACTGATGCACAAGAGTTGGCTAAGTGGAAGAAGTGTGTGGTGAAGGTGAGACAGATCATCCTTGAGGGAGTTCAAGACCATATTGTCTCCAGTCTCCATGGGAAGGATACTCCATTTTCAATGTGGAAGACATTGAAGGACTTCTACCAGAACAATAGCGACCATAGGAAATTTGCACTCAAAGATAAGCTTCAAAGAATCAAGATGGAGAAGGGTGATACTATTTCTAAATATCTAAACAAGCTCACCATCTGCAGAGATGAGCTTGGTAGTGTGGGAATAACTATTGCCGATGATGATATGGTGAGCCTCGCTCTCCTTGGACTTCCAAAGAGTTGCAATAGCTACCAGGACTCTGTGAATGAAAGGGAAAAACTGCAAGATTGGGAATGATTGTGGTCGGATCTGATGCAGGAGGAGATCAAGAAGAGCACACGAGATGGTTCTTCATCCAAGAATGATGATGAAGAAAATATGGCCTTAGATAGTAAGGCAAGTAATGGTAAGGGGAAGGCTTCGCATTCCAAATCGAATTCTTCTCATGGAGGGAAGAAGGGTGACATGTATAAAGTAAGATGCTTTAATTGTCACAAGATGGGACATTATGCGACTAAATGCCAATCGAAGAAGTCCAAGAAGGGATCCTCGAAAGGATAGGAAGGTGAGGAATTAGCCTCTGAGTTCGAAATGGAGTTTACCTCATCACATGAATGGTGTCATCGATGATGGGTTGTGTTTGGTATCTTGACAATGGAGCCTCATTCCACATGACCAGTGATAAACATTTATTCAGTGCCTTGGAGGAGAAAGACCTCAAGATGCGCATATAGATGGTTGACCACAGAGGGTATAGTGTTTCAGGAGTGGGCACAATTGCTTTTCAAAGGGAGCATCGAGCTCCAATCACCTTGACAGATGTGAAGTATGTGCTTGGACTGAAGAAGAACTTGGTATCGGTTGCGATGTTGGAGGAAAAAGGCTATGATGTTATCTTCAGTAAAGGAAAGGTGTTCCTAAGACACATAGCCATAGGTTAGACCAAGAGGATAAGGATTTGGGTGAAGAATCTCTATAAACTAGAGGTAGATGATTGTGCAACATTGAGTACAAAAGAAGAACTGGTGCAAAGCCAAGAAATTGGTGAGTTGTGGCATAGGCGGTTGGGCCATTTGCATCATGGGGCTTTGAAGATAATGCAGGAGATATCTATAGGACTTCCCAAAGCTAAACTTGAGCAATTTGACACATGCAAAGGTTGTACCTTGGGAAAGTACACCAAGTCTTCCTTTCATGACCGAGACAGTCAAGCAAAGTCTATCTTAGAGCGAGTTCATACTGGTGTGTGTGGACCATTCTTGATGGCATCCACATCGAAGCAAAGGTATTATGTGATTTTCGTTGATGATTATCCTCATAATTGCTGGATTTATTTCATGTAGAAGAAGGAACAAACCTTCACAAAGTTTTGTGAGTTGAAAGCTTTGGTCGAGATAGAGTCGGGGAGGAAGATCAAGGCCTTGAGAAGCGAAAATGGTGGAAAATATGTCTCTCAAGATTTTAAGGACTTATGTGCAATGGAAGGAATTAAACGATAGTTGATGGCACCTCATAACCCACAACAGAATGTGGTGGCCAAGAGGAAGAACAGAACTATTGTAGGGGTAGCACAGGCAATGCTGCATGACCAAGGCCTACCACTTCACTTGTGGGCTGAGTCAAGCAACACAACAATGTATTTCCATAATGGAAGCCCACATTGCATACTTGGGATGAAGACACTAGAGGAAGCTTTCTCCAATAAGAGACCAGATGTTAGTCACTTCAGGATCTTTGGCTCATCAGCATATTTCCATGTGACAAAGGATGCATAGAAGAAGCTTGAGCTAACAAAAAGTTGGGTATATTTGTGGGGTACACTGATACACCTCACAACTATCAAGTGTACTTGCCTACCAGTTGGAGGACAGTAGTTTGCAGAGATCTCATGTTCGATGAGCAGAAGGCCATGTGAGTTTCTCTTGAGAGGGAGCTCCAACTATAGGCTATGGAGGAACTGTTGGTTCCAAAGGAGGAGGAGTGTCAGACTGATGTGAAGCAGCTGCATGTAGAGGTTCTAGGAGTGGAGACATCCACTCAAGCAGAGTCTTCCAGAAATGGACGGAAGCGCACAAGAGAAGCTGACAGATTGTTGAAGGATGTGAGAGAGAATGTGGGAGCACCATCTTCTCAGCACAGACAGAGGAGGTCACCTGGGAGGTACATTGGATACACGACCCTTACCGGGGAATGTGTTGAGACTGAGCCATCTTCCTTTGAGGAATCAGTGCAAAAACTGATTTGGGTTGATGCTACGGTGGAGGAGTATGACTCCATAGTTTGTAATAGTGCTTTGGACGTGGTTCTCTGACTGGAGAACAAATCAGTTGTGAGTTCTCGTTGGCTTTACAAGGTAAAGCAAGCTGCTAATAATAGGAGGATCATGTTGCTCCAGTATATTTCAATAGAGGAGTAAGATGCTGACATTTTGACAAAGGCATTGTCAAAGTGTAAATTCGAGTTCCATAGAGACAAGATCGGGGTGGCATATAATCCTTTTCTTGTTGAGAGGGAGTGTTGAAATGTGGCAACAAGAATATTCCAATTTAATTTATCATTGAATTAAATTGTGAATTAAAATTTAATTTAGTCTTAACAACTACTTGGAAATAATTAATTAAATAATTTTGAATTAATTAGTTGGAGAAATTCAAGTTAGAATTATTTCTAAAGTCATGCAAGAGTTATCCCTTAAATTAAGGAGCTAAGATTGAGTTATATTAGAGTTGTAATTAGTTAACTCAATTTACTGAGACAAGTCTAGTTAAATTAGTTCCAAACTTTTTGAGGAACTAATAGAGACTTAACAGTCAGTTGATGCATGCATGCACTCAACTAGTGTACTCCAGTTAACTGAAGATTCCCTCATAAGAAACTCATGCATGTCTATTCTGAGAAAGAACTAGTTGAGATTAAAGACAAGGAAAATGTACTATCAATTTCATGTGTTTTCTTATAAAGAAAGCACATGCATGCAATCGAGGATTATTCCTTGAGGATTGCACAGTTCTGATAGTTTGTGAGATTGTTTTTCGACTTGGTTGAAGGAGAATCATCCCCGAGGAATAGTGCAAGGAATAGGAGCTTGGACTGCAGAGATGAAGGTTGGAGAGAAACCAAGATTACCTGTGAACATCTATGAGGATTGTACTGAGAGCTAAATAGCTATGAGAGCTAAGGCTTTGTATAATTCCTATGTATTTCCACCTTGTATGAAAATACAGATAGTGAGGTTTTTAGCTGAGGCTTTCTGTAACGTATTTTCATGTGTATTGTGCGATTGATTCATTCTTCTTCTGGTTCTATTGTTCATATTGATATTTAATATTTTTCAAATTGATAGTAGAAGTAGGTTATAGTATTCTTGTTTGATTTATATTGCATTATCGGGTTAACCTACATACATATTTTCTACATGGTCTTAAAGTGAGATTTGTAGAGAATTTTCTACCAGAGAAATCTGAAGGTTTTGAGACCTTTGACCATGAGTCACATGTGTGCCGGCTCAAGAGAGAGTTGTATGGGCTGAAGCAAGCACCCTATGCCTGGTACACCATGATAGATAACTACTTCACTTGGTTGGGCTTCACAAAGAGTGAAGTGAATGAAAACCTATACCACATTGTGGTGGAAGGTAAATTGTTGATCATTGTAATTCATGTTGATGATCTCATACTGACAGATGATGATCAGCTAATGAAGTCTTGCAGGGAAAACCTTACAAGAGAGTTTTAGATGAAGGACATGGGTCTCATCCATTACCTTCTTGGATTGGATTTAATGATAGGGAGATGGGGAGTTGTTTGTGCCTTAGGGAAAGTATGCTAATGAGATACTTAGGATATTCTGCATGGACAAAAGTAAACCCATGGAGACTCCTCTAGCACGTAACTGGAGGAAGGAGGATGCTACTTCAACGGAAGTAGTGGAAGCTATTGTTTATAGGCATCTTGTCGGTTTATTCATGTACTTAATGAACATATGATCAGATATGTCACATGCAGTTAACCATCTTATTCAATCGATGGTTAGGCCTACCAAGTTGTATTGGAAGGCAGAGAAGCATGTGTTGAGATACCTTAGGGGAACTTCTCAGTATGGATTATGGTACAAAAGGACAGAGGGAGTGAAGGTTCAAGGCTTTACCGATGTAGATTGCGTAGGGAGTCCATCCGACAAGAATATTACATCAAACGAGATCTTCAGTATTGGGTTAGTGGCAGTTTCTTGGTATAGTGGGAAACAAAGATCAGTTGCACTCAGTTTGGTAAAGGCAGAGTACATGGCTGCGAGTCAGGTAGCAGGTGAGGCCATTTGGATGAGGAATATCCTGGTTGGTTTATTTTGTCAGCGGGTGGATCCAACTATGATTTACTGCCATAATCAGAGTTATATTAAACTCTTTGAAAATCCAGCTTTTCATGATTGGTATAAGCATATTGATATACGATATCATCATCTCATATATTTTGTATTCAGACAAATTACATTGTTAGATTATATTCCCAGGGAGGAGAAAGATGTTGATATTTTGACAAAGTATTTTTCAAGATGTAGATTCGAGTTTCATAGAGATAGGATTGGGGTATCTAATAATCCCTTTCTTGTTGAGAGGGGGTGTTGAGAAATGGAAACAAGAAATTCCAGTTTAATTTGTCCCTAAATTAAACAGAGAATTAAAATTTGAATTATATTCTCACGGAAACTTGTAAATATTTAATTATGTTTAATTAATTTAATTATCTTAGTAATTTCGAGTTGGAAGTATTTTTGAAGTCATGTATATGTTCTCCCCAAGTTTTAGGGGTCCAGTATGAGTTTAAATTGAGTTGGAAATTAGATCACCCAGTTTACTGAGTTAAGTTAAGTTAAGTGAAATTAGTTCCAAACTATTTGTGGAACTAATAAAGAGTTAACAATCAGCTCCTGCATTAGTGCATTCACAAGTGTCACTCTATATAACGGACTATTCCCTCGTTAGAAACTCATGCATTTCCATTCTGAGTCAAACCCAGTTGAGACTAGAGTGAAGTGACAATGTACTATCAGTTGTATTATTTACTAGAGTGTAAATATCATGCATGCATCAAAGATTGATCCTGTGGTTGGGTTGTGAAGTTTTGGAAGCATGAATTTCCTTTAAATATGGGCTATTCATCCTAGGAATTGCACAAGAGATTAGGGCTTGGATAGTTGTAGGATTGGCTAAGTGTTTGCCAAGATCTAGCTTGTGAGTTGAGAGAGATTGATCATATTGAGTGTTGAGATTGTTCTTGTGAGAACAATCATCCTATTATCATCTTGGATTTCTGATTTAATGCAACGTAGATAGTGGGGTTTTTAGCTGAGGCTTTCCCCAAATACTTATTGTGTTATGTGACATTGATTTATATTTTTCTTGTTCATATTGTTTTCATTGATTTTTTGGCTTCCGCTAGATGAAAGTAGAAGTAGATTCTTGTCCTGTTCCTTAGTACATTACATAAGCTTGTGAATCTATGGGATTTTCTATATATTGTTCTTATGTTGAACTTTAACATTACATTCATTTAACCTTTCAATATCCTCCTCCATATAACTCTCAATGGAAGGGAGTTCTTGTATTTCCCCCTTCAATCTCTTGATTGTTTTGTCTTTCTTCTTTACTGCAAAGTGAACAATGGAATATTTTATGTCCTCTTGATTAGTGTGGTAAACATTAGTAGTTAAGGCTATAGGAGGGTCAAATGGAGAATCAAATCCTATATTTACCTTTGCAATAGGAGTTTCAAATTGATTTGTTTCTTATATAGGTCTTTTAAATTGATTTGTACCTATAACAAAATTGTTAGACTAATTTGAACCATCTATTGGATTTTTAATTTGAGACATGAACTTTGTAGTAAAATCTTCAAATATATGAAGTTTATATTCCCCTTTATCATAGGAACCTATGATACCCATCATCGCTTCTTCTTCCCCTTGTTCTAGATTCAAATCAATTGTTTGAGGCTATACACTTTCAAAAAGGGGTTATCTAGTTTTCATTATAATGTGTGTAATCCTTCGACCAATAGCAGGGGTTTGGGGTTCAAATGGTGGGGTTACAAGGGTTTCCATTTTTCTCTTCCTTGACATTTTAGGGCATGCAGAGAAGACAAAATCCACTTGATTACCGTTCAAAATATTTTCTGCCTCATGGATTTCAAGATTAAGTTGGCCATTTAATTTTTTGATGACTATTATGAACCCATTCCGCCATAAAAAATCATTCCAATTATCATTTCTCACACACAGTTCATCCAAAATCAGTAATTTGATGAGCCCGTAATGGTAAAGGCTAGCCCTACATCTTTTTACAGCCTTGTGCACCGCTTGTGACATATTTTGTAAATGTTTAGAAAAAATAAGGGACATTGATTTTTTTCTCTCCAGTAAAATGAAGTAGAAACCCAATGTGGTACATAAAATAGGGAGACACCATTCATCTTTAATCCAGGAGCATGATGTTCCTTTCGCCCAAGAAAGATTTGTATTTCCTGCTTTAAGAAACTGCACGCTCAATTGTTTATCCATGCCCTTATTTTTAAACCATTGAATCCCTTCCAAGGGTAAGTTGGTTTGTCAAGGAATGATATTTTCATTTACAGTCATGATCAAATCTCAAATTTTAGCAATTTTACCATCAAAACCTTGGGGAAATTATAGAGCGATCTCATGATTTGATCCCTAAAATTTCGCAAATAAATCAAGCCATCCTTATGCCCTCAACCTTTGTTCGCAATCATTAATCGCTCTGATTTCTCCATAGATGATGTCTCATGAAGGTCATGTTTTATTTTCTTCATGGCTTAATGATTACAAACACAATATGGAATTAGGGGTGAATAGGATGATTAGTGGTAAGAAAAAAGTAAACCCAACATGCTCCAGTGACATATTCAAATACCATAGGGAATTGAACAATCTCAAAGAAATTGGGAAAGATGATTCATCTTTCACTTAAACATTATAATTACTTACGATGAGTGTTAGTTAATATCTTGAAGTCAGTTTGATGGAACTATTCCATGAGAGAAATATATAATAATCATGGGTGACAATGACAGTGTGGCTACAAGGATAAATTTCATCATGAAAAACTATTGTAGACAAGCCAAACAATCCTCATTCGACCTCTCTCTGTAGCATAATTGCCTCAATTGATAAGCGATAAACTAATGTGTATAGGGATAATAACAAGGAATAATAATAGTACAAGGTGATTGACATCATTGTCATATCAATAGTCCCAATGGGTAGTGACAGTCTCAAATGATAATCATAGGATGTAAAGATAATGATTACAAGGCTAGGGCATAAATCATAGTTTTAAAAAGTCTTGACATGGACAATTGGCATCAATATTTCAATATGACTCCAACCAGCAAACACATCATAATATTTTCCCATATAGCAAATATCTTATTGTTCTATCATCAAAGGTCTAAGGAATAGATTGGAATGCCTAAATACGATACTTGCTATGACATATGATGAGAGAACCATAAGAGAAAACATAAAATATGTTCATGGAAATAATGGAAAATCGAAGGGAGTGGAGGATGTTTAGGGATTAATTGACATACTATAGATTCCTAAAGTGGTACAACTCAATAGAAGAGAGACAACACTTAGAGTGATATAATCCCTCATTCACTAGAATTATGAAAAATATATGAAATGTCATCAGTAAGGAAACAAATTATAACAATACCAAATACATCAAGGCTTACTGCCATAATCATGAATACAACATTGAGGTGCTCAACAAGTCTACAACCTCATCATTGCAGTGTTAATTTAAACCATATTATGATCCTCATAAAAGAATCAAGGGTGAGCATGTCCAATGCACAAGGAAAGTAAAATTATCATGGGAGAGAATTTCTGATGTTCAAAGAAGGCCATCACACAAAAAGATCTCTGCAATGTTTTTCTTTGAAGAATCAATTCAAAGTGTTAAAAAAACCTATAGGTTAGCTTCCCTTACGTCAACAAGATAAAAAATGCATACATGTTGTTTGTCTTAAATAAACTTCCTGATTTTTCATAGATACTTAAAAAATTCCATTGTCTATTCCCTGTAATCATAGACTTATCATTAACATAAATGACTAGTATTTTAAAAAATGTCCCTACTATAATAGTGTAATTTCTAGGAAGAAAATGCTATAGGTATCCGAAAACTGCCACAATTATCTTGCACTTACTATAGTAATCCTGCACCGAGACTATGTAATTCTTATTAGAGGCATCTGCAATGGAAACACGTTGTTGTCTACCAAATCTCTCATGAGTAATCCTAAAAAAGTAATTCATCACTCTATGTACCTTGTTATGTATAATAGTGACTTTTAATGTTATGGTGTCAATAAAGGAGAACATAAAATAGGACAATATGATACAATCCCGAATAGATCAACAAATCCTTTATTTGTTACACTAAATCTTGTTATCATCCAGGTGCAAAACTAAATATCTTCTTATTCAGGAACAAAGAATTACCTACAATAAGGGTCCCACATCCATGAAAACATTCCTTGGTTTTGAAGAACAGAACTCTAAAGCACAATTCCTAACAAATATGAAATCCATTATCCAAGAGATAAGATAATGGGTTTTAGGGAAATACAAATATGACCAAGTAACTCATAGTGTAAAATTATCTTTAATACCACAAGCATTCCCACTACTACCCACAAACATCTATAGCCTTGACAAGGATTCCTTTTAACCCAACAAAATTCCAGTGTCCAATCTATTAGATAGAGATTCATAGTCATTTAAAATTATTTAGTCTGGTTTATAAATTAATTGAAGTCAACTGTCCTAGCTTGGTTACCAACTAATGGCATTGACATTCATAAGAACTATGAAGAATGAACAAGCCAACTCGTGATGAGATGTCTTGTATTCCAACTTTTCAACAAAAATCCATTACCCTCGCTTGGTGACTAGTAGAGGTAATTTGATTCTCATTAGGACCCATTATAAAGGTAGTTATGCTTGTAATGGGACCTCCTATCCCTCAATTAATCTTTTTATGTCAAAATAACTCTGATTATGATAGACCTTAAACAGGTTACTTAATAGGTCGGGAGGAAGATCTTCTCCTTAAGATCAAGGGATGGTATGAAATTTTTTTAATAAAGTTTATTTAATGGTTGGCCTTGCTACCCTAATGACTCATTCGAAGAAAATATCTTGGATAATATTGAAAGGTATTTTTAGCTAATCATGCTAGGGTTCTCGTGAAAGCTCATTGAGTTTTTATAGGAGTGGTTTTACATAGGAGTTTTTTTTTCAAAAATACCTTCTTGAAGAGACTTAAAAAAATTATTTCCCAAATAACATGTCATTAGAGTGACTAAGCCAGAAATAGGATTTTAATCTTATGACTGGGAAGTAACAAACATAATGATGAGAAATCCTCCTCACTGACTCGATGAATGATCTTAACCAGTGAATACAAAAATATGTAAGTTAGTTCATCATGGTCACTTTAGAAAATAATGAGGTATTAGAAGTGAACCATATTTAACAAGACTTACAATAGATGTGCATGTTAACAACCAATGGTAATAAAAAGATGTTTCAATAACTATGCTTTGCAAGTTGCAGCCTTAATAGTGTTATTGTAAGAACTTTATTTATGATAAGGGATGCATTCATTATTTGTTTATTCCTTCTATCATAACCTATCCTAAAAATCAGAATACCTCCTTAAAGTATAGGAGTACTTTCAATGCAACAATGTCCATAACAAAAGGACAATCCTACAAATGTTCAAACTTGAAAAGTATGTTCCAGAAAATAGTAGAACATGAGAAACCAACTTCATTAATCGATGTGATGCTAGGAGTTGTTGGATGATCAAGGAATAGTGGGTGCCAAAAATCATTTGAAACCAAGAGTTAATGGGATCCACATATTCTTGGTCATTTGATTCATAGGTAATAGTTGGTGCATATTCCTTATTATGTCATGTAAATCTTCCAAGTTTTTCTGATTGTCTCCGAAAGTGCATGCTAGATCATATAATAAATATGGTTGGGGCTCTTCAGTATATGCTTCTAATGGTCTCTCATCATCAAACATGATCCATGGTTCTTCAATTTCTCTAGGAAAAACCTTTAGATCTTCATGAATATTTACTTATGGAGGAATATATTAGTTTGTAATTGGTAAAAAAATATGTTCTTCCTAAGATGTGAAGATTCCAACTACTGCTATAACTTGAGAAAAGTATTTGAGTAGAATCTCTAATAAATTAACTTGGTATTCGTTTCCTACTAGATGTTAGGTATTTTTAGCACATGGATTATAGCAGGGGTTTCTTACAACACCAAAAAATGGCAACAAAATGTACAGAAAGAAATAAAAATTGTAAGAGGAAACCAACCCAAATTGCAGCACCCTGTAAAAGAAACCTACAAAGGAAAAGAATGTAGAAGGGAAACTATTTCAAGAAGAAATTTGAGTAACCTAAAATCCATATTACTAAGGTCCCATCCATTCGTGCTTTCCCGAAAATGATGACAAAATGTTGGGGGTTATAAATGTAGGGTAAATATACGAAGATTTAATATGTCAGTCGGGTTTTGTAAGCTTCGAGATGAAACATAGTAAATTATAAAAGAAGACATCAGAGATCTGTGAAATATCAATGAAGCTCTTGCAAACAATTCAGAGACATCACTCAAGATTCAAAACTTTCAAAATAGGAGAGCACACAAAGATCCTACTCCTCGCTCCTATTTTGGGTTGAGCGACTCATATAGAAAGCCTACCTTTTTTATCCAAGGGACAAGGGGATGCAGGATTCATTCAAACCATCAATATGATAATCGACTCTAGAAATAACAAGGGAAATGTTGTCTTGCTATGTTGAAAAGAAGGAAAAAATTCACAATCCTCAAAATTCTCTATAATAAAACTAAGCATTCTTTAGAAAATCAAATTAGAGTCATTCCCATGTCAATTCAAAGCTTACCCTAGTATAGAAAATCTATGATCATTTTTTTAATGTAGAGGTGCAATTACTAAAAGGAGCCTAGACTATATATGCATTACTTGTTCTTCTTAAAAAAAAATGATGCAATGTTCAATTATAATTAGTCATGACCAACACACAAACTTACCCCAAAGTAGTTTCAAAGAGTTAATTTGAGTTCTTTCCTAGGATCACCACAATAGTTTGAGGTCAAGACATGTCTAATCAATCTAAACTCTTGAGGATGTAACTTATACCCATACTCAACCCTCAATCTTAGTATACATTGAGAGCATCAAAGTCTTATATGTCTCAAAGGTTTTTTGAAGAAGAGAAATCAACTCCACCTAGAAGTAATTGAAGGCTAATTCAAACCAATCAGAAAATCCATCAATGTATTTAAAAAGGTAACCACACAGATGTATATCCCAGCTCTTTAAAGAAACTATAAAATTATATTGCAATGCATAGTATCAATCGTTAATCATGAATTTGGATATTACTTATCAAATAAATGATGGATGAAATGGTCAAGGTTTTGCTCATGACATCATTTATGCATTGTGTGCGATATTAACTAGAGATAATCTCATAGTTCCAACCCAACATTTGAGATCAATTCATCAGTCCCCGTGATGCAAATCATACTACATATTCTCATAGGACATGTGACATGCAATGGGATATCCACCAGTGCTTTGGTTTTATAATAACTTTCACATTATAATAGTGGTACCTTTAGCATGAAATACAGAGTGTTGAGATCATATAAAAAACTTCATCAGATTATTCTCACCCAAGCGTCTACTAGTATCAATGCAGTTTAAGAAATAAGAACATAAATGTCAATTAAATATCATCTAGATGCACATAAAAGATGACCACTTTAAACTAAATGTGGATGGAATATTAATGGAATTCAATCTCAAATCTATGCTAGTAGTCACACAGTTATTCATGAAAAAAAAAATGTAAATATACAAGGGACAATGGTTGGGATGGTGGACCGAGACCACCCAACTCATTGTCCCTAAAAGGAGTGAATCACAACTGTGGGAAGACCAAGGACAATAAATTTGTATAAAATTTCAACGTATATGAATTCCAAAATTTTGTTACATGAGCATAAAATAACATAGAGGTTGGTCTTCACGGTCTGTTTCTAGGATCATCCCATCGAAACAACAAAACCTCTCCCTTAGCTTCCCTCTATTTCTTATTAATTTGTCTACTCCCCACTTATTACAATTCCTACGACATATATGTATAAAAATCCTAGCTATGAACAAAATTGATGGATTAGGTTTGATGGATCACCAACTAATTTGTATGCTTATTTTTAAGATTATAATCTGATCTAAGTCTTTATGAAAGGAAAAGGCATCCCCGACCTCAACTGGCAAGATCATTACTATTTATGCATAGGAAGATCCATTGTTCATAGAAAGAAGATGACCTGATGTTTGAACATGAATTTCATTCTTGCTCAAGTAAGTTGGGAACATTAGAGGAACACCATACCATCTTGAATGTTCATGTCACAAAACCCATGTGTTGAATTCTGCTCATGGCAACTAGATATGTGATAATCTTGAAGGTGGGAACGGGAACTGCGCTGCATGAACAAGAACAAAGTTGTTGGAATAGGAATTGTATTGATTTAACAATAATGGCGCACATGTCACAAGAATGACATCCACATATACATCCTTAGTGACCTTTCCACATAAATTATTTTAAAATATTAAAAGAAAATAAATGCATCAAATAATGAAATATTACCTTCCTATATAATAGCTCAAAAAAATGATAATAACATAAGATATTTTGGGAAGAAAGATGTGGGAAACATAGAAAAAAGGGAGGCTCAACAAAGTGCCCACAATAACTTGCATGCCATAAAAATCTATGGAGCTCTTCATGTTTCTTAGGAGTAGGGATCTTCAAAATTATCTCAATTTTTGCTAGATCAGCCTATATACCTATAATAGAGAGATAATGTCCCAACACAATTTCCTTGTTCGTCGTCGTATGATACTTTTTAGTTCTGAGAGAGATGGAGTTGTATACAATTCTCTAATAGCATTTGAATATTATTTAAATATTCATAAAACTAATCACCACAAGGTGTGAAATCATCCATATATATTTCTAGACATACATTAACCAAATGAGAAAGCATCCCTAGCACAACACATTAGAAGGTTTTCGATGCATTATAAAGTCAAAAAGGGAGGTCTATATAAGAAGATATACCCTTAGGGAATGCAAATGTATTCTTGTCTTGATCTTATAGAGTAGTTTAAATCTTACTATAGCCACCAAACCCATCAAGAAATAAGAAAACCATTTTACCGGGAAGGTTATCAAAGACTTAATGGATAAAAGGTAATGGAAAATGATCCTTTTGTGTGGATTTTATTAAGCTCCACATAGTCAAAAAAAATTCTCCACTTTCCATTTATTTTAGGAAAAATAATAAGTGGGGATACCCATTGAATGTCAATAATTGGGAAGATAAAATTTGCATTCAAGAGATTTTCGAGCCGACCCCATTTTTATTTTCCCTCCATATTGTAACTCCTAGTTTTCTACATTTTATTTTTTTGTTCATTATCTGCACTCTTCCGTGGAGTGATTATGTTGTTAAATGTTTAATTCCTACCCTACATTAAATATTATTTCTCCTCTACATTGATTATGGTCATGACCTGAGGCATTTGGTGCATGTCTATGAATGGTGAATGTTGTACGCTGGTCGAAATATTCTACGAGCAAGGCCCGCCTTCAATTGATACATTGTGCACACTATGACAAGGTTGTAGAAAATGATTCATTTCTTAGTTCTCGCTTCAAAGGCCATGGTCGTATTGTAAGTAAACCTCCCTTTACATGTCCCTGCATTTACTTTCAATTATTATTGTTTGAGTCGCTACATAGTGTTGCTTGTTGTGTAGTGTGAGTGGTTGTATAAGAATGACAATAACAGTGGCTTGAAGGTTGTGTGTTGGTTTTAGGCATATGTTGGTATGATTTCTACATTGATTGTTGCGTTGATTTTTTTTTTTTTGTAGTTGATGAATTTCGAAAAACTTGTATTCCATTGATTATTAGATGAATGTTTTTGAAGGGGATGATATATATTGCATGGTTTATAATGAATCACTTATGGAAATCCTTCTATTGAAGTATGCATTGAGCTCCATTGTTATAGCATATTATGCTATGTATTTTATATGTGCATTAGCCCTTTCTATTGAAGACCATGTTTGGCACATATATGAATCAGTTAGGATGACCATAATTATTTGGAATCATAATTCATACGTTGAGCTCTTTGTATAAAGTGTACATGTATGGTATGACGTGATACGGATAATTTCATATAAAATTTGTTGAGTTTTTTTTAAATGGTAATATATCATATGAAATTACATATACCTATGGAAGGTATATGTTGAAGGATGTATTTCAGAGCCTACATAATTAATTGATGATTTTTTGAAGTCATAGCCAGTAACCTTTATTGCAAAGACATCAAGTTTTTGTTGAAAATGTTGTAATTATTTTAGGCATAGATCATATTATATGATGCATTAAATCATCTCAATATTGGGAGTAATTCTCACTATAAAAGAGAACTACCATGAGTGGTCCACGAAGATAAAGCACACTTTGATTTTGAATGAGTTGTGGAATGGAATTTGTGAAAGAGAAGCAGGAAATCCTTCTTGGAAGCCCACTTCTGACAAAGAGCTCGTCATTTAGGAGATTAATAACCACAAGGAATATGCCTTGATTGAAACATCAGTTAATGCAGAGGTGAGTTGTCATGTTACTCGTTTTGTAGATGTTTTTTGTGCTTTAAAGAAGCTGAAATAATTATATAACTCACACTATGAAGTAGAAGTTATTCCATTGATGATCAAACTTTTGAATCTTGAATTAAAAGACGATGATCCCCTTTCCTTAGCCTCTGAAATAACAGTCATTAAGCATGATATAGAGGTCACTAGTGTTAAAATGGATGTTCCTTTCACTAATTTTGTCAAAGAATTCTATACCACTTATTCCCATTATATTGAGTCATTACAAGCTAGTGGAAAACATTTAAAGATTTATTTTTACTCTCTTGTTGACAAGTTTCCTGAAAGAGAAAAATATTTTGGGAAGAACAAGAAAACTACTCCATCCCCTGAGGAGGTTGTATGTCTTGAAAAAAATTATAAGAATCAGGGGAAATATTATTATAGTGCAAGAGGTGGTTGAAGAGGATCAGGAAGAAAGAATTTTAGAAGGAGGTGGAAAGAAATTTCCAAGGAGAAAGATTCGATCTTCATTGCATACAGTGTAATAGAAATGGAAATGATGCTTCTACATGTAAGATCTCATGGGACAATATTATACAAGAAATGGATGAAGAGGAAGGAAAATCAACAGATAAAACAAAAGGAAAATCACGTGAGTTTGCCCGTTATGTTCCGACACATTACAACATTGGTGTAACTGAAGACCTATTTAATTCTTCACTTGCTTCATGGAAAGATGAACAATTTATTAACTCAATATAAACTTTCCACGTGACTTTTATAAGACATTTATTTGAAAAAATTGCTAACGATGTTGATGGAGCATTATTCTTTGCAGATAAGTCAAAAATCAAGCCATGAGGGTTTGACACCAGGAAGCTCAAACTGCCTAGACTTCCGTAATTTATTTTACATGATGTTCTCTAAATCCGAGAGTTGAGGAGAAACTTGTTTTCCTTGTTTCACATATTGCAACAAGGACACTCTGTTTACATATTTGATGGTAATGTTGAGTTCAATAAAACATCATATCACTCACTTATCATGACTAGGACAGGAAATAAAAACTATTCAAGTTGTAATGAACCTCTGCATGTGCAAAATAATTTTCATACAACTCTTGTTATGATGAAGGTAAAATTCGATCAATTATTTTATGTCATACTATATTTGGACATTTAAAGTACGGTGACCTTCATTTATTGAAGAAAATGGTGTTACTAGTTTTCCTACAATTCCTAGGAAACTTAAGCAGTGTGATGCTTGTATCTAAGGAAAGCACAAAAAACATTCTTTTCATGATTCTCATTCTAGAGAAAATAGATAGCTTGAACTCATTCATTATAATTTGTGTGGCCCAATGTTTGTTCTTTCTACAAATGGTAATAAACACATGATGGTATTTATTGATGACTACACTAGAATGTGTTGGGTATATCTATTGAAGAACAAATATGACGATTTTGAAACTTTCAAAAGATTACATGCATGCATTGAAAATGATGCAAAATATCATATTGTCTCTATTCATACTGATAATGGAAAATAATATACTTCAAATGAATTCTAAAAATATATTTCCCGGCATGGGATCAAACATCAAACAATTGTGGCTTATAATACCTAACAGAACAGAGTATCTGAAAGTAGGAACATGACAATCTTAAATATGGTATGTTAGATTTTGTTTTTCAAGAATGTTAAGCTATATTTATAGGCATATGTAGTTATATGACTTGTGTATATAAATAATATATGTCAATCAAATTCTCTAAAACATAAGACTTCTTATGAAATGTGGTATGGCCACATTCCTCTAGCAAGGCATCTCACAGTTTTTCGTTCCACTTGTTATGCCTTCATACCAAGGAAAAAACAAACAAACTCAGTGCAAGGTTTCCAAAATCTATCTTATTGGGTTACATCTAAAGCATATTGTCTGTATGATGAAGTAAATAGGAAGATTATAATATCTAGAGATGTGATCTTTATGAATCTTCTAAGTCTAACAATGTTGTTAAGCGACAACTTGATTGCTTCAACAAATTCGATCATGAAATGTATTTTCAATAGTTTTATAATGAGATTCCACATATTAAAGGGGCGATCCCTATATTAGACCAATATGTGGAATCTCCTTCTAAATCACTCTTTCCCTCTCATGAAGTGCTAGCCACTGATCAAGAAGACACTTTGAGTGATGTGATTGAGAGAATTTGGAGGATAAATCTTGATTCCAACACATCTTAGTCAACTGAGAAGCTTGGGCCATCTCACAAAAATATTGTGCACAAAATTGCAGCGAGAAAATTATCAATAAAATAATATTGAACTTAGAGGCCGCCTTGTTAAAAATTCTGCTAATAAGCTAACATAGATGAAATGACTAGAGGTAAAATTGGATATTAATAAGAAACAATGAATTAATATTACTATGAATTGAATTGAATTGAAAATATTTTAAAATGGATAGAGCAAGGGCATGATGCATTGGATACACCCAAACAGCCGATGAAATTAATTTCGAGGTGTTTCATATTATAGGAATGACGTGAAAGCAAGAGGCCTTGAGTGATGATGGCAACAAGAGGAACAAGGGATTACGATCTCCACCATCAGTTCTGTGGAGTCAAGAGCGTGGGATCGTAGTCTCTTTCAACTAAGAGATATTTATTGAGTATATGCGACTTAGCATTTTTTTTTTAATGTGAGGATTGCAAATTTTAACATGTCAAATCATTGACTTCATTGCTCTTTGTAGAATTTTAACATATTTCAAAATCTACTATCTAGTTTGTTATATATATATATATATATATATATATATATATATATATATATATATATATATATCTATATTATATATTAATATATATATATATATAATATATATATTATATATATTTATAAGTTGATATTAAAATAAATAACTACACATCCACATAGTTTTATTTACAATTTTTTTTTAAAATATTTTTTAAATGTATAAGAATGGTACATTGCTCCCCACAAAACCAAAAGGTAAATATATTTACTTTTAATTATTTTATTTCCCCTAAGGTTGATATAAATTATGTTACTTCATATGAATATCTATCTATATATATATATATAAAATATAGATAAAAGTTGATATTGAAATAAATAACTCGACATTCAAATAGTTTTTAAGATATTTTCTTGAAATATGTTAAAAAGTATAAGAAGGATACATGCTCCCCACACTCAAAAGTGAAATATATTTACTTTTAATTACTTTATCTCTCTAGTGTTGCTATAATATTATGTTCCTTCATATGAATACCCAAATACTTTACTTATGCCTAAAAAAGAGAAATATTTTTACAAAACTTTTACAATGGGTTGTAATATAAATAGAGAATCATTTTTGTTTAATTTACAAAATATTTAATTTTTATTTTAAAATCAATATTTTTCAACTTTAACTTCAACACCTACATAATCGCATATCACCCTAGAATGTGCCTCTTGGCACAACAATTAAAAAATTGACACCTATATATTATTATATACCATATATAAAAAAAGAATAAAAATAAAAACATACATTGTTTCTCCTATACTACTTTATTATTTGTGATTTTCAAAGTGTCTCTCTCAATATCCAGTCAAATTTTCTATAGGGCATCTACAATGGAGTTTTTATGTTTGTATATATACTTAGAAGATACATGAGTAAACTGAGATAGCTTCTATTAAATTATTTTAGCAATTAGAAGAAGAGTGTAATTCTAGATTGTTGTTTCTCCTTTCATCCAATTTACAATGGTTTGTGAGTCCCCATATATATGGAAGGAGGTTATTCCTTGTGAAATTATTAGTTGTAGGAATTATTTTATAGGAAGTGGCTTAGCATAGTAATTTGTTGGTATCATAGCCTTTGCAACAAATGATAAATATATAGTATTTTAGATACAAATAATTTCACCAGCCCCACCTAAAGAGGGGGATCCTTATGCCACCATATCTAAGAAAAACAATGGGAGTCCATTTGAGTATATGAGTGGGGAGTGTCCTTTATGATTGAGTTGTATGCAATTATCTTGAAAAATTACTTGATTCCTAGCTAACAATATACCCCAAGCCATAATTAAAGGGAGGTTTTTTGTGATGTGATTTACATTATTTTGATAACCATTATGATAAACACATCAATAACTGGATTGTTTGTGAAATATGAATTTTCAATGTACTAATGTAACATGGCTTATATATGTTTGGTAGGTGACACAAATATCTAGGCCTTTCTATTAAATTATTTTCTAGACCCATTTGGCTACAAGATACTTTGAAAATGAATGGATATTTTTTGTTCCCCAAACTTCTAGTGCCTTCTAGATTGGCAATTTCACCCCAAGGTAGAAAGCATTATTTTTTACTTCCTACCAATTCCATAGAAATCAAGAAGAGTTGTATAATTTTCTGAAGGATCACAATATGAATCCATGCCAAAGAGGCCCAATTGACAAAGATGGATTCTATGACTGATTTAAAAAAACTAATTTGTGAGCCCTAGATAGCCAATTCCTGAACTAGACTCGCATTATTTTTTATATCTTTTGAAGTAATGAGTGTCAATATACTTTTCCATAACTATTTGGATTTAGCATAAATCCAAAGTATTTTACATCTTGATTTGTCCCCACTAATTAAGTGGAAATAAGAGTCTCAATTTGATGTTTTACTTTAGTTATCATGCCTCAACAATAAAGTAATCAATTTCTTAGTATATAAGTGTGCCAGTTCTAGAAATAGTAGTTAAAAAAAACCCCAGACAATCCTTCACAAGTTATATTTTTTGGATAAAGTATGCTACAACTTGTTAGGGGTGCAGAAAGGAATTTTTATCTACACCTCCCCCTTTTTGCCTTATCTCGTTACCTTCTTGTAAAACCCTTTGTGCCTTATCTCGTCACCTTCTTGTAAAAATTTAGCCTTGGTCATCGAAATTGTAACTTTCCTACTAAACCAATGCATCCTTATTTGAGGTATGATTGTTATTCTACAAATAACTTCCTCTGTAATAGATATCTATACACCCCTACCATCAAACATTGTGAATTCAAATTATATATAGATTACAATGAAATATGCTCTTTAAATCCTTGTAAGCTATTGAAAAATGCCAACCAACCTGCCGCCTAGAATATCCCACGAGTTGTTCAATAAGAAATCAAGGCATCAATGGAGTTTGGTTTCTTCTTCCAAGGTTTATTGTCAAAGAAATTGTTACAGCTCAAAAACTTGTTCATGAAGATTCCTATTGAGAGAAAAATGTTGAGATCGCTGGAATTGGTAAGACTTAATTATGAAAATATTTTAGTTCCTTTTAATGCCATAATTGAGAATTGGTGTGAAATATTTAGAAGGATTTCAAAATAGTCACGTCAAGTTTCATTGGAGTAACAATTCTATGATATTAAATGACGTTATGAGAGTGGATTTTGATTGTCACATGAAAAATTATGATAGTGAAGGTGCATTGTACAATAGTATGATACGAATCCACCCCCAAAACATGCAAATGAGGTTCATCATTGACTAATGTAATAAAATGATCATGTCAACCTTAATTATAACAATGCAAGTTAATTAAAAAAATTACTAGTTGTAGACTTACCAACAATTATGATGCAATGACTATGACAGAAATGCTAACACAACTAGAAATGAATGGAAGAAAATTCATGGAAATTTTCCTTAGTGAATCTATCACTATGGTCACAAAAGTAGAGATAGTACATGTTTTGGAAAAATACATTGTAACAACAAAAAATCATAGGTGAAAATCATGATTTTACTAATGGTAGTAGGTACATGTGGTGTGTCTTGAGCAAGGACTTGTAATAATCAGTAGGGATAGGTACATCTCATTTGTATTAACAAAATATTGTGGTTACCAGGAGGTACACGTACAATCTTGTTCATATCCACATCAATTATAGTGATCATTTGGTACATGTATTGTTTGCTATATATTAGCAACAATTTATAATGATAGCGAGTACAGGTCTGGTGTAGCCTCTATCAACAAAAAATTGTAGCAGTCCATTAGTGCATTTCATTATTATCAAGAACAACACAGTATATTATATATCAACAACAATTTATATCCTTAATGTCAACAAAAATATCTAACCTTTAGTACTAGTGAAACAATCATAAGTGAAATAGAAAAATTGTTAGAGAACTGTAACTGCAAAATAAGGGATATCCTGATGGCCAACATGCTAGTTTTTAGTCACCAATTTTTCTAACAATGCCCCAAAGGGGTTCTAAACATTAGAATTTTTTTATTTTATCCTATTTTTATGATCTATTATGTATATTTTTTTATGTTATTATTAGATAGTGGAAAACAAATTAACTCAAATCAAATGTAAGGAAGTTTTCCCTTGCCCTAACACCTTCAATGTTTGAATCATGAAAATGTTAATAAATGAATCCTTAGAATTTTCACTATTATACAATCTAATACGATGTCAATTTTCAATCAAGGATGATTGTGTCCTATTAATGATTACTAATCTTATAGCCACATTCTCGAATATCGTGTACACTTTGTAATGACCTAGCCACATGGGTACAAAGTTCCCCCTTAAAATATTTAAACATGGAATCATACAATAGAGCCCAATGACCCATTGGAAACACATTTTTTTTAATTAATTTAACAGACCACTTGGAATGTTGCTATTAGATGATATCAGTACGTTGTGTAGGATCCAACCACATTTCTCCAAACTTGTTCAATTGATCTAGAGAGTGTGACTATGTTGTCATCAAGTCTAGATTCACCTCCAAGGTAGTTTTGAGTGTCTTAATTTCACACTCAATGGGAAAGAAAAGATTCTCACCATACACATGTTTGTAAGGAGAAAAATTCGTGGTATTCCTCAAAGTAGTTTTGTAATCCCATGAAACCTCTAGATGTCTTTCAACGCAATATTAATGGTGACCTGCCATAATTTTTGTAAGAATTTCTTTGAGAACTTTATTAGTACTCTTCACTTTCCCATTAGCCTATCAATGGTAATGTGAATTAAATTTGTGATTAATCTTTATTTCTTAACAAGATTTTTTATATTAGATATCATTTTTTGGGATTCAACTGCCTTAAGTAAGTCATTCATCTATGACCATATCTAGAAAATAAAATGTGTTCCTCCACCTATAACTATCTCCTTTGGCTCTCCATACTATATTAAGATGTATAAAAATAGAAAATATGAAAAATCCTATTCAATATCCTTGGTAAGTTCCTTAGCTTTAACACACTTGGTTCCGTAGTCTCTGCATACCAAAATATAAGACTTCTACAGAGATAGGGGATTGATCAGTCCTATAAAGTCGAAAGCCCATATCTCACAAGGATCCATCACTATTAGAGGTTGTAATGACATTTCATCTAATTGGACAGGTTGTCCCATTCTCGAGTAGTTGGCACTGAATTGTACATGACTCCCTACATCGTATAATATGATATGCCAAATTACCTCTCTAGAGAACCTTATGACCTATTCTCCTATCAATGAAGTGTCCTATGCAAGGCTCATAATGACAAACCATTGGAAGATAATGGATATCATATTCTGTTGCACACCTTCTAATTTGATTATCTTGACCATTATGGAATAGATATCCATCTAAACAAAAATACCAGTAACTTTGTCGAAATATTCTTCATTTATCCATAAGAGAAAGGTGATATGGAAGCTTCCCTATACCAAGGTAATTTTCAAATTCTTCATACCAATATGAGTATGTGGAAACTTTAAAAACATACCCAAGAGGAAAATAATCCTCAATGGGAATATTATCCTCATTATTAGGTAATATGTAAAGGAAATCAACAACAACATTATCCCTGTTGCGGGATAAACACCCCTAGGGTCTTGGGTGAATACCCTAGCAGACTAAAGGTTATCTATGCAAAGAAACACACATTCCATGCAATCATAATGCTACTATAAGCAAACTTTACGATAGGGGGCGTACCTGAGGTCCTACGTTTGAGAAGAGCCTTCCAGGGTCCAAACCCTTCTTGGAGTTCCTTTGCTCCTTTGACCTGCAAAACAATCAATTCAACAAAGTACAACAATATATGGACTAAACATCATAAATAAACCATCTCCATATTATAAGGAAAGGTAGTTAGTTATGCAATTAAACAACCGATCACATATGAATCATAACATGAATATCATAACATGAAGAAGGTCTATATCAGGAACAACGACATGTGTTTCTTTTATTATAGACAAAGAAAGTACAAAAAACAAACAATTTCACCTGAGTCGTCCTTTCGCAGGCTCCAAGCGGAACCCTCTCCTGGATTCGTCCAGTCTCAAGCCTTTAACAAACTCCTTCCATGACTTACTCCATGATCTCTCAAGTAGTATGAAATCATCAACACACACAAGGAAACAAAGGTTTCCTGTAGAATGGGGGAAGCGCAGAAGGCACGAGGATCTTCATCTAATCATGATCGAACAAGTACATGTCTGAATGTCACATATAAGAATGTCAATGATGCTAAAAGATGAAGCAGATCACTGATATCAAAGACTGATCCCAAAAAGTACCAACTGAACATGATGGAATAAGATGGTACTACACTGCAAACTCAGGTGCCAACATATAAAATGTCACCATGAATGACTGCAACTTATAAGCTGAAGTGGTATCTACTAGCAGTAGCACGAGAAACTGTCAAGTGACCCAACGAATGGTGATACAACCTGAGGTCTTCACCGACCATCGTGGTACATTTCTACAGCATGGGAATAAATGATCTGAATTCGACCATGTGAGAAATCATTTGATTACCGATCATTGATGTATACCGTTAAAAAACGTGAGACTACTCACCGATAATGATAATGAGCGTCAAGGTACCCAGTACAATCCAACAAGTGTGAATAGATGAGCTGGAGTCGAACACCTGTAAGAATCTATCGATCAGGAGACAATGATGGTTTACCACTGTCGATACCGAAGGATCTACCACTAAATACTGCAAACCCCAAGGTACTGCCAAATGAACTCTAGATCTTTGCCCCAGAGCAATGAGTCGAAGTCGATAGGGAAAGATCCACTAGAAGGAAGGCATTAAGGAATCCTCCATTAATCTAGCGCGAGTGTAACCCGTAGGCCAATAATGTGGAAGGAATCAGACAAAAACGATGTAGTAACCCAACCGAAGTACGTTTCCAACGTACATAAGATGTGGCTAGCGCACGGCAAAAACCCTCTGAACCAACCAATAATGAAAGCTGACACAGAGGCAAGGTATCCACCAATAGGGTCAAATGGAAACCAAGGTATTGCACGAATCCCAATGTGTGATAATGTAAGGGGGCGTACCTCAGGTCCCACATTTGAGAAGAGCCTTCCAGGGTCCAAACCCTTCTTGGAGTTCCTTTGGTCCTTTGACCTGCAAAACAATCAATTCAAGAAAGTACAACAGTATATGGACTAAACATCATAAAGAAACCATCTTCATATTATAAGGAAAGGTAGTTAGTTATGCAATTAAACAACCGATCACATATGAATCATAACATGAATATCATATCATGAAGAAGATCTATATCAGGAACAACGACATGTGTTTCTTTTATTATAGACAAAGAAAGTACAGAAAAGGAACAATTTCACCTGAGTTGTCCTTTCGCAGGCTCCAAGAAGAACCATCTCCTGGATTCGTCCAGTGTCAAGCCTTCAACAAACTCCTTCCATGACTTACTCCATGATCTCTCAAGTAGTATGAAATCATCAACACACACAAGGAAACAAATGTTTCCTGTAGAATGGGGGAAGTGCAGAAGGCACAAGGATCTTCAGACCTGGTCAGGGAAATCTCAACATAGTAATCTTTCTCTCTCTTCTCTCCTCCCTTTGGCCTTCCCATCGAAGCCTTTTTATACTTCTCCGAAAGTAGTTTTTTAGTTGGGAATTTGTTGGGAACAGTTGGGCCATGGGCACTAACAGGTGATCAATAGGTAAAACCCATGATCTCCGCCCGAAATTAAGGAGATTTATTTTTTTAAGTGTTTTTTACATATACGCGGGTTGGGTATACACAGACCCGCGTATACACACGTTTAACTCAGGGAAATGTCGCGTATAGGGAAAAAACATTGTTTTTTAAATTTGGGACCAAGTCTGGAAGGAGGGGTTGCCCTAGGCCATGAGTGCAGCATCACAAACCTCAAGAGTGATATTTGGAGCTATAACAATCCCCCGCAAACCTTTTTACAATGGTGATATCAACTTGTTGTA
This sequence comes from Pinus taeda, assembly GCA_000404065.3. NCBI lineage: Eukaryota > Viridiplantae > Streptophyta > Pinopsida > Pinales > Pinaceae > Pinus > Pinus taeda. Next base: position 43,779 of record APFE031314648.1, on the reverse strand, counting down.
GTAAGGACAACAACCTAGAAACATCATCATTAATGATTAATTTGTTTGTTAAAAACTGAATAGAAAAATTATTAGTGTGCAAAACATTTTGGTAGACAATGGTATAGTGCCTAAATTTTTTGATAGCAAGTCTAATATCAAGAAATTCTTTCTCAGTTACCATATAATTTAATTCTAAAAGAGTTAGGTTCGTTTTGATATAGTAGATGGCATAAATTTTGTTTCCTTCTTGTTGTCCAAGGAAAACTCAAATGCTTATGTTAGAGACGTGGAGAAGTGGAATGAAGAAGTCCAATTTTTTCCTCATAATATGGGAGTTGTTGTTACACACCTCCTCAGCTCTACCAAAGCATTTTTTTCACTTGGTAGTTTAGATAAATTATCTTTCGTTACTCGGAAAATAATGGAGATGCAATCTTAGAAAAAATTATATGAACCACGTACAACAACCAGCATGCCATAAAATATGCATACCTCTCTTCATGTTTCTTAGGAGTAGGGATCTTAAAAATTACCTCAAATTTTGCTAGATCAACCTATATTTCTGCAATAGAGAAATAGTGTCACAACACAATTTCCTCTTTCATCATCATATGCCACTTTTTAGTGTCGAGAGAGAGATGGGGTTGTATATAATGATCAAATACCATTTCAATATTGTTTAAGATTCATAAAAATAATCACCATAAGGTGTGAAATCATCCATATAGATTTCTAGAAAGACATTAACCAAATCAGAAAACATCCCCAGCATAGCACATTGGAAGGTTGTCAATTCATTACAAAGTATAAAAGGAAGCTCCCTATAAGTAAATGTACCCCTAGGGAATGTGAAGGTATTCTTGTATTGATAGTCTAGAGTAATTTAAATCTTATTATAGCCACTAAACCCATCAAGGAATAAGAAAAATATTTTACTAGGAAGGTTATCAAGGACTTGATCGATCAAACGTAATGGAAAATGGTCCTTTTTGGTGGCTTTGTGCAGCTCCCTATAGTCAATACAAATCCTCCACTTGTCACTTCTTTTAAGAAGAACAATAAAAGGGGATACCCATTGAATGTCAAAAATTGGGTAGATGAAATTTGCATTGAAGAGTTTTTGAAGTTCTTCCTTAACAATATATTTCAAGGTAGAATTCATTCTTCATTGAGGTTGTTGAATAGAATAAGATCCTTCCTTCAAAAAAATATGGTGACTACATAAAATAGGATGGACACTTTTCATTTCGTTTGTTGACACACAATGTTTAGGATAATGAAAATTCATGTAAATATGGTAAATACAAAAATAAAGGAAATTTCAAGATGAATCCCATTATTCTCTCTCCTTGTATATATCCATATTTTCTCTTAATGCAAAAACACAATTTATTCATGGAGTTACTCTCTTGGACTGAAATCGTATCAGAGCCAACCCCATTTTTTAGTTTCCCTTCGTCTTGTAACTCATATTTTTTTTCCACTATCCTCTGTCCCTTGTTGGCATTGTGATACATGTGGTTTCCTTGATGGCACACACTTATAACAGAATTCACAAGTCAGTTCAGAGGTGACAGAATGATTACAATAGAATACCAGAATGAATTCAGATGTGACAGAATGCATGAAAATTCAGAGGAATCAATTTAGAAGAATGATAAAGTTGGATGTTCAAGAAATATACGTGATTTCTGTTAAGCCATGTCGTGTATGCATGTGAGTTCAGTGAAGAAAAGTAGCATATGGTTTTTGTACCATGTTATTATAAATATGAGGGTTCCTTACCATGGTGTTGGCCCATAATAATAAGTGCGACAATGAATATTGATCCTGTCAAAGATTACCACCGGCAGTAATGTTGTTTTGACCCATGGCATTGGATGAGGGCTAAATTATATAAAGAAGTGAAGATCAAAGGGATAAGTGTGGAAGTGAAAGTGTTTTTGATGAATACTTCAATCTGAAGTATATTTTCATTGTAAGGGCTATAATTGTCACATTGATATGAAATAATTATTCACCAATGAATATAATGATGGATTAGGATCATGAGACCTGAAATGACTGTTCATTGCATGATCTGTTCAAGGATTGATTGGATCTAAGTAGTGACGCATGTTTTTATCTTTGATTATTATGATCTGGGTCTTTCTAAAGTTCTAAAGAGTTGCACAATTTTAGGTCAAAATTTGCAAATCTATACGTTGGTTGATTTTAGGAAAAGCAAGTATACACGTGAGTTCACTTTTGTAAAGTTTCGTATATAAAATAAGGAGTTTTTGTTCATAAATGACTAATCAATCTGATCAATGATGTTGTTTCTTTGTTGTCTATCAATGATGTCCTCATGTTGTTATGGGTTGAGTGATAATGTCTGAAGTAGATCTGATTGAATAATGAAGTTGAATTTGGGTATTAATTGATTGATGAATTTTAAGATTACTTGTTGACTGTGATTGAATATCAGAGATAGTTTTGTGCTTGGGTTAGAGCATTGCAGTAGATCTGAGTGTGATTCAATATTTTTTCAGAAATTGTAGTGGTCAAATTTTTAATTTTTAGTATATTAAGATCTATAAGCGGTTTTCTCTCCAAAAAAGCGTGTATGCACGTAGATTGCCTTAAGTAATGTAGCATATCCATTTTGGAAAATGAATGATTAGGGTTCCGGTTGATTCTGTGTCTTGATGCAACATTTTGAGTTCAGTTTTGTGTATGCGTTACATTGATCTAACTTTTCTAGTTGATTGGTTAAGTTTTGATTATGTATCAGTTGTTTGAGTTCCAATGATTGGTTGATTATGTGTGTCAGAGATTAATGTTTGTTTTACTGTGACGATTGGGCATAAGTGTTGATATTGGATCCAATCTGAAAATTTGATGAAACATGGTCCATGGATGTTGCTGAAGGTTGTAGTTTTCTACAGGTTAGTGCCTTCATACTGGTACAAGTTTACGCCAGTAAAATAACCAGGGGTTGGAGCTCCCTTCCAATAGGAGTTGTAGAATAAACGAAAGTTGTAGACTTCTGCACGTGGGTTCCTTCATACTGCTATGGGTCTGCACCAATACAAGATTGTAAACAATGTTTTATTTATTAAAAAGAAGATAGAGATGATAGAAGCAAGTTGTTTTCTCCCACATTGGGTTTCCAACTTAAATCCTAGTGTTCATGTGCGTTTCTTATGTGTGATGGTTTATTTAGTTATTACAACACATGTTTTTTGTTTATATATTGTTTAATGAAGTATTGATGCATTGGCTGAAGACCAACATATGATGAATTAACTGCAACATAAGTTCACTGGATATACACTAGTTGTCTTAGGAACGGTTGTGTACACACGTGAGTTCCATTCAATAAATTTGCGTATAGAAATATGAATATGAAATGTAAAAAGTAATTGAAAATACTGATTCACCACACCGCCCCACCCACCCGCCCCCCCCAAGTATTTCTCCCAACATCCCTTTTCATTCTAATTTTATGTTCATTCTTTGAACTATTATGTCAAGTAAATATGTTGTTAACTGTTTAATTATTTGCCTGCTTTGAATTTTCTTGCTCCTATGTTTTGATTATGGTCATGACCTGAGGCAATTGGTGCATGTGTTTGAATGGTGAATTTTGTACGTTGGTTGAAATATTCTACTAACAAGTCCCTCCTTGAGTTGATACACTTATAACACTCTAAAAATATTGTAGACAACAATTAATTTATTATTTATGGCATCGAAGGCCATCATGGTATTGTAAGTAAACCAACATTAACACGTCCCTACATTTACTTGCAATTACTGTTATTTTAGTTGCTATGTAGTGTTGTTTGTTGTCTAGTGTGAGAGGTTGTATGAAAATGGCAATGTCATTGGTTTGAAGGTTGTCTGTTGGTGTTATGCATATGTTGGTATGCTTTCTAAATTAATTGGTGCATCGAAGTTTTTTTTTTAGTCGATGAATATAGAAAGGCTCATATTCCATTGTATTAGATGACTGTTTTGAAGGGGGTGATATATATATATTTATATATATATATAATATATATATATATATATTATATATATATATATTATATATATATATATATATATATATATTATATATATATATATTACATGGTATAATGAATTGCTTATGGTAATTATACGATTGAAGTATGCATTGAGCTCCATTCTTATAGCATATTATGGTATGCCTTTTATATGTGTGTTATCTCTATCGAATGATGACCGTCCTTAGTGCATATATGAATCAATTATGATGACCATAATTCTTTGGACCCATAATTCATACGTTGAGTCCTCCTTATAAAATGCATATGTATGGTATGAAATGATATCGATAATGGCATATGAAATTCGTTGAGCTCTTTTTCTAATGGGCATATGTTATATGAATTTACATATACCAATGGAAGGTATATGTTGAATGGTATATTGGAGAGCCTACATCCTTAATTGATTATTTTTTCAAGACATAGCCGGTCAACTTTATTGCAAAGGCATCAAGATTTGGTTGCAACTATTGTAATTTTTTTGGACACAAATTAGATTATATGATGCATTCACTCATCTCCATAGTGGGAGTAGTTCTCAGTGGAAAAGAGAACTACCATGAGTGGTCTAGGAATATAGAGCACACTTTCATTTTCAAAGAGTTGTGGAAAGGAATTTGTGAAGGAGAAGGAGGAAATCTTCCTCAGAATCCCACTTATGAAAAAGGGATTATCATCTAGGAAAATAAGAATAGCAAGGTCTATGCCTTGATTGCAACGAAAGTCAATGAAGGGATGCGTTATCATATTACTACTTTTGCATATTATTTTGGTTCTTTAAGGAATATGAAAGAATTATATAAATCTAAATATGAGCTAGATGTTGTTTAATTAATGATGAAATTTTTTAATATTGAATTAAGAGATGATGATCCCCTTGCTGTAGCCTTTGAAATAAGAGAAATTATGCATGACATAAAATCAACTAGTTCTAAAATGGATGTTCCTCTCACTATTTTTGTAAAGGAATTCTATCCCACTTATACCCATTACCTTGAGTTGTTACACATTAGTGGCAAACTTTGAGACATTTCTTTAGACTCTCTTCTACACAAATTCGTTGAAAGAGAAAAAGATTCTAGCAGCAAGAGGAAAACTATTCAATCACATGAAGAAGTATTATGTATTGCACAAAAATAGAAGAATCAGGGAATGTATTCTTCTAGAGTAACAGGTGGCTGAAGAGGACGAGGAAGGAAGAATTTTAGAAGCAGGGAGGGAATACATTTCCAAGGAAAAAGATTGTATCTTCATTGCATATGGTGTAATAGAAATGGACATGATGCTTCTACATGTAATCTATCATGGGGTAGGATTATACAGGAAAGAGATGAAGAGAAAGGAAAATAATTAGATAAAGGGAAAGGAAAAGCACCCGAGTTTAGTCATTATGTTGTGGAACATTACAACATTGGAGTAACTAAAGACTTATTTGATGCTTCACTTTCTTCATCGAAATATGCATGGTTGCTTGATTGAGGAAAAAATTTCCACATAAATTTATTAAGAGATTTATTTGAAGAATTCACTAACAATGTTGATAGAGCATTTTACTTTGCAAATAAGTCAAAATGAAAGCCTTCAAGGCTTGGCACATCAGGCTCAAACTTCCAAGTCTTCCAAACTTTTTTTCTACATGATGTTGTCTCCATCCTAAAGTTGAGGAGAAACTTATTGTCCCTGGTTAATAAATACACTCCATTCACATATTGGATGGAAAGATTTAGGTCAAAAAAGCATCATACCACTCACTTATCATGATTGGGATAGAAGAAGAAAAATTGATGAAGTTGCAAGGCGCCTCTACTCATGCACAATTTTTTAATAAAGTTATCATTATGATGATGGTACACTTACATCAAGTATTTTATGGCATGGTATATTTGGCCTTTCCAAATATGACATCCTTCATTTTTTGAAGAAAAATGGAATTCCAAGTTTGCCTACAATTCCTAGGAAACTTAAGAAATGTGATGCTTGTATCTTAGGAAATCACAACAAACAACCTTTTTAATGATTCGCATTCCAGAGAACATAAATGACTTGAACTAATTCATTCTTAATTGTGTGGCCCAATGTTTTCTCTTTCTGTAAATGGTAATAAACATGTGATGACATTTATTGGTGACTACACCAGGATGTGTTGGGTATATCTATTGAAGAACAAATATGAGACTTTTGAAAATTTCAAAAAATTTCATGCATGGGTTAAAAAAATGCATAATATCATATTGGATCTATTCATACCGATAATGGCAAATAATATACTTCAAATGAATTCGAAAGCTATATTTTCTAGCATGGGATGAAACATCAAACAACTGTGCCTTATGATCCCCAACAAAATGGAGTGTTTGAAAGAATGAACAAGACAATATTAAATGTGGTACGTTCAATGTTGTTTTTCAAGAATGCTAAGATGATTTTTTAGGTTGATGTAGTTGTATGTGGTGTGTATATAAAGAATAGATGTCCATATCATGCTTTAAAAAAAAAGACTCTCTATGAAATGTGGTAAGGCCACATTCCTTCAATGAGTCATCTAATTGTTTTTTGTTCCATTTCTTATGCCTTGATACATAAGGAAGAGAGAAAACAACTAGGTGAAAGAAGTCGAAAATGTATTTTATTAGGGTACTCAGATACCTCCAAAGAATATGATCTCTATAATGAAGTAAATAAGAAGTTTATAATATCTAGAGATGTGATCTTTCCTGAATATTTTAAGGTTGAAAATGTTGTTGAGTGCCAACTTGAATGCTTCAACGAATTTGGGCATGCAAAGTATTTTCAAGAGTTTGATAATGAGATTCCACATCTTAAAGGAGGGATCCATATACTAGAGTAGTCTATGGTATATCCTTTTGAATAACTCTCTCCCCCCCATGAAGCTCTACCCACTGATCAAGAAAACACTTGGAGTGATGTGATTGATAGAATTGGAAGGATAAATCTTGATTCAGCCCGATCTTCATCAACTGAGTAGCCTAAGCTGTCTTAGAAGGGTCCTCCAAAATGAATCACAAGGACACTTGAAAGTGTCTGTCCTGATGAGGTTGGAGAGACATGAACAAGAATCTCAACTAGACGAAATGGAGGTGATGTAGATGATCCTAATTCACTTGTTGACTTGGATGTTTCTTATGATTGTGAATTAAGTTTTTCGACAAATTTCGAATGAAATTCCTCAAAGAAGTCACTTCTTTTGATGAATGGAAAGTAGTGATGTATAAACAATATGATTATGTAATAAATAATGATACCTAGAAGCTGGTTGATCCTTAACTAGGAACCAAACTGATACGATGCAAGTGGATCTTCAAGAAGAAGTATAAATAAAATGGCTTACTTGACAAGCATAAATCTAGGCTCATGAGAAGAGGTTTTTCATAGAAGGAAGGGTTCGATTATGATCAAATCCTTTCCCCCACATAAAAATGGGCTTCCATCTGGACACTCTTTACCTTGACAACTTGGAACGGTTGGAAAGTTGATCAAATGGATGTAAAGACTGCTTTCTTGAATGGGGATATGAAAGAGAATGTTTTTATGTCCAAACAATAAGGATTTATTGTGAAGGGTTAGGAACAAAAAGTATGCAATATTGTGATATCCTAGTATGGACTTAATCAAGCACCACAAGCCTAGAACAAGAAATTGAGTAAGCATCTTCTGAAACTCAATTTCAAAAACTATGATGTTGGTGATGCAAATTTGTTTATCAAGAAAGTTGGAAAAAAAATTGTATATATTGTGGTGTATGTAGATGAACTTAAGATGAAAGCAAACAATGAGAATTACATTTCATCCATAAAGAAAGATTAGAGGAAAGGCTTTAAAATGAGATATTTGGGCTATGTTCATTATTGTCTTAGTAGTGAAGTAACCCAACATCTGAAGTTTATATTCCTCTCTCAGAAGAAGTACATTAGAGATCTGTTGAATAGGTTTGGCATCGATGAATGCAATATTTTGACTGCTAGAATGGAATATAATTCAAATCTCACATCCACTAAAGGAAAATAATTTGAGGATGAAATAAAGTATAGACAACTCATTGGAAGTATTAATTACCTGACTAATACTAGACTGGAAATTTCGTTTTCTCTTGGAACCCTCTCCAAGTTTATGCAAAAGCCTTGTGAGGGTAATTTTTCTACTATAAAAGAGTTTTAAAGTACATTAAAATAACTCAATACGTTCGACTAAATTATACATGTGTGGATGACTTGACCTTGATTAGATGATCAGATTCTGATTTTGATGGAGATAAAGAAACTGAAATATCTACTTTAGGTTATGTTATGAGTCTTGGGTTAGGAGTTGAGCCTTCGAGGTTACATAAACAATTAGTTCCATCAGATTCCACAACTGATTCAAATGAAATATTCATATCAACTAGTATTCGTTGAGGATGGACATCGCACCTATTGGTCAATTTTAGCACAATACAGGTTGTTCCTAAATTGGTAAACCAAAATACTTCAAAGGTATCTTTGGTCATTTTGTTAACTGCAACTCCCACTTCAACTGGGATATTTGGAATGGCTCTTCCACCAATATGAACAGACACTTTTGAGTTCCTAGGATCCTCATATTTGATAGGTGGAATTTCTCCTCACAATAGTTCTGATAATTTTCCTAACACATCCATAGTGGGAATATATCGAGGTTTCCTGCTGTTAGAAAATTATATACTACAAAGTAATGGAACACATAATATATTGCAGAAACACAAACATAGAAAACACATAAAACAAGAGAAACATAGATATACAGGGGTCACCTAATTTGGGCTAAATCCACAGATCAACAACGGGTCCTTACTCTTATATTATCCATCAAATGGAAGAGATACAACCTACAGAAGATCCATTGTAATTTCCCCTTCACTCTAACACAATCTCCTATATCTTTCTTGCTCAGAACACACATATACAGAGCCGCGATATAATTCCCTCATATAAAATGAGGGGTTTCCTTCTAGGGAAAAAATCCTATATTAAGCATAACCTCTACTGTAATATCATCTACCTAATGAATGAGCTAGATTGACTACGGAATTACAATATTTTACAAGGAAAATTTACATCTATTTTTAGCTTCAGGGGTGTTGACTCTGAACCACCACTAGCCCTCAGACCCCCACAAAGGAGACAAGAACCCCTTGCACCCCCCGCATGGAGGGATATACATTCTTCTTCGGGTATACATTTGGCCGAAACAAAATACCTCTAAATCAAGAAGATAATTAGGATCCACAACCAACAATATCCCACTTGGAGACTGATTATAGCGACTATGTCACGATTTCATTTGCTACCTAATGAGTCAAATTTGGACCTCAATATTTCTCATATTCATCATCATACTTGAAGACCAATTGAAAATGAGCACAATCTCAATTTCTCCCAGGTTACAACTTTTTTTAACATATCTGCAAGATTCTGGCTTGTGTGTATCGTTTTGATCTTCAACTGTCCATCTTCCAACGCCGGCCGTATGAAATTGTACTTGAGTTGTATATGTTTACTCTTCAAATGAAATGATGGGTTATTTACAATATATATGGAGCTCTAATTGTCATTGTATAACCTACCCATCTCTTGCTTCTTAACCAATTCATCCATAAACCTTTGTAACCAAATCATTTCTTTACTAGCCTTTATAGCCAATTCATACTATGCTTCCATTGTTGAAAGTGCAACAATACTCTACATTTTTGAAACCCAACTGACAGTGGTTTCACTTAAATTAAACACATACCTTGTGGTTCTTCTCCTGTTATCTCTATCACCTATCATATCAACATTAACATATCCCTATAAAGAAATGTTTGGACCACCAAAGCATAATTCTTGATTTGTGGTACCTCTCAAATACCTGAGAATCCACTTCACTGCCATCCAGTGTTCTTTTCCTAGATTTTTCATGTACCTTCTTACAACTCATGTTCCATCTGTAATATCAGGCCTCTTGTAGACCATTACATACAATACACTTCCAACTGCTGATAGATATGGAACTTTATACATATAATATGTCTATTCCTGACTCTTGAGACACATCTCCTTACTTTTAAATGGCTAACCAAAGGTGTACTAACTATTTTTTCATTTTTTATATTAGATATTTCCAAAACCTTTTCTCTATACTCACTCTTAGAAAATAATAATTTGCAATTTTTCATGTCTCTAGTTATTCTCATACTAAGGATTTGTTTTGCAACACCAAAACCCTTCATTGCAAATGAATTTCCCAATTTTTCTTTGAGAACATTTATTTCCTACATGTTAGACCCTCCAAAAAGCATGTCATCTATATACAATAAAAATATAATATAGCTTTCATCATTTTTATTTTTGAGATAAAGTACACATTGTAGAATTGAGGCTTCTGTGATCCATCATATTTGTAAAAAGAGCTTCGGCGTAAATCACATAAAAAGATTATTGTCGACGCGTTTCGAACCAACTAGTGTGGTTCATCGTCAG
>APFE031314648.1:6481-33228 GCA_000404065.3 Pinus taeda | reverse complement strand
TGCTAAAGCCTGATCTGTTTCTTCAACTTGTCCTGACGATGAACCACACTAGTTGGTTCGAAACGCGTCAACAATAATCTTTTTATGTGATTTACGCCGAAGCTCTTTTTACAAAAAGTACACATTGATTAGAGTGACATCTATTATAACCTTGTTCAGCCTATTTTAAGCCATATACTATCTTCTTCAACCTATACACTAGTTTCTCCTTCCCTCTGAACTCATACCTTTGTGGCTGCTGCATATATATATTCCTTGAAATCCCCATGGAGAAAGGTTGCCTTTACATCTAGCTGCTCAAGATGCAAATCTTATGTTACTACTAGACTTAAAATAGTTTTAATTGAAGTTATTCTAACAATAGGAGAAAATATTTCATCAAATTATATACCTTTCTTCTTTGATGTAACAACCCTAGTTAAAAATACATGTAAAAAATATAAGTCCATGACCATGGGACATGTATTCCAAGCTGAATGTTTAGAAAAACATCCTAGTTGGTGTCAATTTCAGTTATTATGGATAAAGGAAATTGGCAAAGGCAATGAAAAAGGCTTTGGAAATCAAATGGAATTTTTAGCACATTTATTTATGAGAATAGTGGAAATTAGAAGAAAAGGAAGGTGAAAGGTCACAGGTTGCATGTGAGGAGGAAAATGAAGGAAAATAGTGGAAATTGAAGAAAATAAAGGCCTCATTTAAAATAGGCTTCTAAGGATTAGTAGGAAGGCTTGGTCAGTGTAGGATTTTTGTTAGTTTAGTTTTGGAGATATCATTCTATTGTCTCTCTCATACTCTTGGACACCTAGAGTTTCCTTGGAGCACTTTGGAATAGTGTGGTATACTGGATGCTTGGAGCAAGAGGGTAAAGGAAGAGTAGGAAAGTGTAAGAGGACATCAAGATCAATAGCTACAATGGATCTTTCTTCTAGGCACTGAGTTGCATGTATGCTTTCCTTACTAGTTTTGGCATGCATGGAATATGCATGTGATTTATTGGTCATGATCTATCATTGGCATGGAGGATTGCCTTGATTGATAGTGGATTTCCTAGCCTTTCAATTTCCTAGATAGCCATGGTGTTGTGAGTTTTTTGTTTTCTGGTTTTTTCTTGTGCATTTTGTTGTGGATTGAGCTATTAGTTCCCGAAAGCCTTAGTTGTAAAAATTCTTTAGAAGCCCTATAACAACTTGGGTTGAGTTACTAGTCCTAGAAGCCTTGGATGGAAAAACTATTTGGAATCCTTGTAACAACATGGGTTGAGTTATTATTCCTAGAAGCCTTGGTTGGAAAAACACCGTCGAAGACCTTTGTGGGTTATGTTACTAGTCATAGAAGCCTTGGTTAGAAAAACGATTTGGAAGCCCGAAAACAGATGCGGTTTGAATTACTAGTCCTTGAAGCCTTGGTTGGATAAATGCTCTGGAAGCCGAGCAGTAGTTATGGGTTGGGTTACTAGTCCCAAAAGCAAAGTTGAAACAAATTCTCTAGAGCCCTGGCCAGCTTGGGTAGAGACCGATTTGGCTATGGTTAGTCATTTCTGATTGTGAGGTGGAATGACTAGTTGAGGGTTTAGGTGGTTTGGCCTCTAGAAACCATGGTTAAGTTTTCATGGATTTGTTTCATGATATCCCACATTCATGTTTGGAATATGGCATCATGGTGACTGGCCGAAAGAAATATTTGGTTCAACCTAGTCTATAGTCGGGTGGTTCGTGGTAGTACCATACCTCGTCGACATATGCAATCATTAATAAAATCTATTTTTCTCCATGGTATGTTGTGAGTATTACACTAGTTTATATGTGGATTATATGGTTGTTTTTTCCTTGGAATTTTTGTTGTTATTATGGTTGTTATGAACATGTATTATGAAAATGGCTATGTATGGCTCTCATAATGTTTTTACTTGTAAATGAATGAAGAATGTATCTATGGCCTATTAAATGACAATGCATCTATTGTGATAAGGAAACAATGCCTCATAGTGAATCTCAGATATATATGAGACCTCTATGCTCATCTTTGCTATTAAAACTTATATCTTTAATGTTTTTGACATGTTTGAAGAAGTGCTTGTCATGGCTGGTACATGTTCAATCTAGTCCTTATTGATGTTTTTGAAAATTTATCTTTGTTTTGCTATGAAATTTCATTTTTGAAGGTCTCATTGAGTTCTGGGAAGTGCCTGGGCTTTGTGCCTAAGAACATGGCACAAATCTGAGAGTTGCAGGCATAACATTGGTAAAAAATGTCCCCATACACTCCTTTTCTCTTGCTATCAGAAGGTCTGGAGCCTCATAGATGCACCCTTGCCCATATCAAGGGAGAGTCGAGGGGTTTGATGTACTTAAAATTTAGTTGGTAACAGGAGCTAGTTACCCGAGTGGTTGGGATGGCTCCTGGGAGTTCTGTTTTTGATGTGGAAGGTATGTGTGATTTTTTCCAGTGGTTCCACTTCCTTAACTGACACATAGGGAGTCAAATCATATCATAGTAAATTCTCGTAACATGTTTAACTTGGTTGGATGGTTACTTGGGAAAATGTGGGAGAGTGAATTAAATAGTCATATCAAAGTGGGTTGCACTCTCTTTGGGTCATATTTGATACCAGAGTGTGGGCTCAAATCATGTTTCGTTCTCTTTGAGGAATGTCTAGTTTATGTTCTCTTTGGGAGTTATCTAATACCACCGAGTGGTATCAAAGCATGGTTCAACACTTGGAATGGATGGGTAGAATGCGTTTGTCATGCATGCATGTCAGTTGCATATGTGTTCTTATGTTTGTGGACTATGTTCCTATTGTGTATGCATGGTAGTGGTCATTGTTAAAGTTTTGTTTCCATGTAGGACTTGATGATGTTGTTGTTGGGAATGTGTTTGTCATGAATGCATGTTAGATGTATATGAATTTGCTATGCACGTTAGTGTTTATAGGTTGTTGTGCATGCATTGTTATGGTCATGGTTATGCACACACAATAGGTTAAATATGAATTGTGAGTTCATTGTATGTAGTTATGTGATGAAGATGTAGTTGTTATGTTATGATTCTAATGTGTTGATTGAGATAGAGCATGAGATATAGACCATCAGAGTGAGGTTGTACCACTAGAATTTGGGGTAAGAGAATATTTTCATATAAGTATTGTATGTTTGGAATTTAGGTATGTTATTTAATGGATTGTTATATGCATTAGCGTTATATACATGTTTATCATTTTATTGTTGTTTTTGTTACATGCATGGTAGATGCTAGTGAATTAGTGTGGTCATGGATGATAGTAACTTCTTGTTATATGCATTGTTATTGTTGTTTTATGTGGGATAACTTGATGATTATGTTATATGTTGTTGATGAGTATGTTATAGATTAAATTATTATTGTTATATGATATTTAGCTTGATGATTAGGTTATATGTTGTTTATGAGCTTGATATATAAGTTTTTGTTGTTATATGCTAGTAACTTGATGATTAGGGTTATTACATTAAGATCTTGATGCTATATGTATTATACTAATTTGGATTGGTCTATGAAATGGTTAGGGTTATGACATTTAGGTATGAGCTAATATGTACTGATATTATGTCATACTTATCTATACTCATTGTGCATATGTGATTATTATGTATGAATGATAATTGTCAATGAGTTTATGATGTGAACATGTTAGCTAGTGATTATTATGGATATCATGACCTTATTTATGGTTGAGTTGATATGCTAAGAAGTTATATCATACTAATATAGCTTGATTTTGTAGAAAAGATAGACTCCCCTGAGATACATTAAGGTATGAGTTCTCTTATGTTGTATTTGGTGCTTGACCATTTGATTATGTCATCTATTTGGTGTTTGAGTGTTTGGTGTCTATTATGTCGTCTATTTGATTTCTCTAAACTAGTATGTTTATAGTTCGTTTGAATTTTTTATTAATTGCATGATATGAATATGTGTCTGTAATATTGCATTACGAAATGATCTTGTTTTAAGATGGTCGTATTAAAATATATCTGTTGAGATAATGGATATGTATTTGATTGTAATATTATGTATTGTGGCTGATGAATGTGAATTGATTTTGATTATGACATGGTTGTTAGACTTGGTGAAGGTTGATTTCCAAGTAATAGATATGTTGCTTTGATTTTTGGAATATGTGATCCACATGTGTGAATAGGAAACAAGCTTTGTATTAACATGAAAAGGTAATAGCTCATTTGTCTATATAACTATCCATTAGGTGATTTGACAATACATAGTAAGACTCAGTTGAAGCTAGGTAAAGGTAAAACAAAAGAATTGGGTGAAAATTCCTTTGGCTATGTTTGGACACTGCAATTCCAAATCAATGAGTACTTTGTGTATAGGAAGTCCTGTTAACCCTAATTTGTTTGAAATTATGTGGATATGTCCTATATCCATGGACATGTATTTGACAAGTATAACGACTGGTGTCTAGTAATAGCTAGATATGTCAAGGGAAGTGGAGTCCCTTGCGACATGGCACAAGTGTGTTTAGATAAAGTTAATATGCTTGGCATAATAAGGTATGGTAATTAGTGTAATGCTATGTTTACTTGCACTGACAATTATGTATTTATGGAAATATGATGCAGGGGATTGTATGGAAAAAGTAATTTCCATGGAATCTTGAAGAAGGCTCAGGTTGAGCTTTCCCTTAGAAGCATTGGAAACCCATGTGGATTGAGTGATGGTGTCTATTGAGAGCCTTGCGCTTTCAATACATTTTCATTTTCTTACGCTTGATTTGTAGTTTTGTTTTATTTAGTGCATGATCATGCCACTTTGTTTGTGGTGTTATATTTTTATTGGCTTTCATGATTTTCTTCTTGTTTGTTTCTTTTTCTTTCTTTTTATGTTTCGAGGGTATTTAGAATTGGTTGGGAAAGAAGAAAGTTGATGGAACTCTTGGAGAGCTATGTGGAACCCAAAAGCTAATGAAAGATTAGATGAATCTCAATGCATGTATAAGGGTAGCTGATGGCAAGTGTATGACAACTAGTTGGATTGGTTGGGTTCATTGAAGTAAATGGATGATGATAGGAAAATCATGAAAAAGGTAACATAAAGGGTAAAGTAAATGGATTTGAGGTTTCAGATTTGTTGGCTCTGTTGGGAACTAGATTTCTCAATATTGTGCATGTTGTTCATGGATAAAGGAAGTTCTCTTACTGTTGGCCTTATGATATCTAGTAATTATGTTGTGATCATGACTTATCTATGCTAATGTTTATATCTTTATATGTATGTATCTACATTGTTACCTGACAGGGTCATCAAGAATCATGACTGTTTTATGTTCATATTTATATGTATACATGTATGTATGTATGTTGTTGTCTGACAAGGTCACCAAGGATCATTCTTGTGGAGGAATGATTGCTTATGCAGGTGAATGACATGAAGAGGTCCCTGGTTTATTAGCAATCAAGTGGGAAGACTAGTCATGAAAAAATATATGAGGTCAGTATCATGTGGATATGAATTGATATTTTATGGTCGTATTATGCCTATGTTTATGTTATGACACGTGACACAAAAGGATACATCAGAAGAATGAAAACATTGCGCTTTGCAGCATGCTAGGACAAGCATCGATGGCAGAGAGACATTGGAAGCAAGTTTTCTTGGTAGAGGTAGTATGGTTTGGGATGTGTAGTGTTATTGTTGTGCATATGTTGTGCATGTTATATATTTAGGGATTGTACCGAGGGTGATGTATAATGTCATATATGTAGTATTGTGTACATAACATGTTGTATGATTGTTGTATATATGGTGTTGTGTGTATATTAGATATGTAGTGCTCAATATAGATGGTGATATGTGCATGTTCGATATGCCGTGTTGTGCTCATATGGTGATTTATGCATGTTGGATATGTAGTGCTATGTACATATGACACTATGTACATGTTGTATATGCAGTGCTATGTACATATGGTGTTGTGTGCATGTTGTACATATGGTGTTGTGTGCATGACTGTACATCTGGTGTTGTGTACATGTTGTACATGTGGTACTGTGTGCATGTGGTGTTCTGTGCATGTCATGCATGTGGCATTGTGTATATGTCATGTTGTGTACATGTCATGTCATGTACATGTTGTGTTGTGTACATGTCATTCATGTGGTGATTTGTACATGTGGTATTGTGTACACATTGTACAGGTGCTGCAGTGTACATATGACATTATGTACACGTTGTTCAAGTGGTGTTGTGTACATGTGATGTTGTGCACACATTGTGTAGGTGGTGTTGTGTAAACGTGGTACTCTCTATATGTTGTAAATATGGTACTAGTGTACATGTGGTATTGTGTGCATGTCATACATGTTGTGTTGCAAACATGTGGTACTATGTATGTGCATTGTGTAGTTGTGGTATTGTGACATGTGTATTCGTTGTGTTGTACTCTATGTGCGTATATGTATTGTGTGTACATCGGGTGTAGGTGTATGTATTTTGTGGTGGTGTACAACGGACGTAGGCATACGTATTGTGTTGGTTTGTACACTAGGTGTAGGTGTATGTGTTGTATTTCAGTTGTAGGTACACATATTTCATGTTGTTTATGTCATGTGTGGTTGTATATGTGTGATGCACAATATGTATATGTGCACATGGTTGAGGATAAGGCACTGGGTTTTTTCAGGTGTGGCAACTGATTTAGAGTGCGTACGAAATAAGGATAAAGGTAGAAGATAAGGTTTGATTAAAGGATAAGTATCAGTAGTTTTTTGTTTTTGTTTTGTTTTGTTTTTTTGTTTTTTGTTTGTTTGTTTGTTTGTTTTTTTTGTTTTTTTTTGTTTTTTTGTTTTTGTTTTTGTTTTTGTTTTTTTCTTTTGTTTGTTTGTTTGTTTGTTTTTTTTTTTTGTTTTGTTTGTTTGTTTGTTTGTTTTGTTTTGTTTTGTTTTGTTTTGTTTTTTTGTTTTTGTTTTTGTTTTTGTTTTTTGTTTTTTGTTTTTTGTTTTTCTTTGTTTGTTTTTGTTTGTTTGTTTTTGTGTTTTGTTTGTTTTGTTTGTTTTTTGTTTTTGTTTTTGTGTTTTGTTTGTTTTGTTTGTTTTTTTTGTTTGTTTTGTTTGTTTGTTTGTTTTGTTTTGTTTTGTTTGTTTTATTTGTTTGTTTTGTTTGTTTTTGTTTGTTTATTTGTTTGTTTGTTTGTTTTTTTTTTTTTTACCAGTTTTATCATGCATGTGATTATGATTTTAGTCTATGATGATTACATGTGATGTATGATTCTGGTTTATGACGATTACATGCGATTTATGATTCTGCTATATGATGGTTAAATGTGATTTATGATTTTGATCTATGATGGTTGTGTTTTGAACTAACATGATGTGATATGTTTATACATGATTATTTGGTCAAACAAGCTAATTTGATTTGTTGTGCCAAGAAGTGAAAAGAATTGCAAGTGTGCATTATTGAAGAGCCACCAATGAGGTATGATTTGAAGTTATTTCAATTTATTTTGAGTCTAATGGAAATTATGTGCTTGGTACAACACAACATGAAATTCCCTCTTGGGTGGTCGAAATTTATGACAAGCATTAGAAAGAAGAACGAAAAAGAATTGGAATAATTAGCAATGTGTTGGTAAAGCATTCAAGAGCAGGGCCATTATGGGACACTAGCACCCAATAGTTTCCATTGATTTCCATGAGCATGTTGTGACTAGTATGATTATTTTAAGGAAAGGATATTCCTTGGTTTTTGAACCTTCTAGTGTGAGGAAACCTTGTTAGGGGATGGAATACTTGGGTTGGGCGTGCCAGTGGAACATGGAAGGTGTGTGACTACATGGAAGGGGGTGACCGGATTACCTGAGTGACTGTGTAGAAGAGAAGGGAAGGATAGGGACATATTTGGTTTGGTCATTAGCATTCCTAGATGGAATCAAATGCACATTGGGAGTGTGCTTGGAACAACGAGTCGATAACAGTTCACTGAGAGGACAAGTGGCATAGGATTGTAGCACTAGTCATTGGATGCAGATTTGACCTTGCAGTGGATTCTAGACTTCTTGGGAAGGAGATGAAACCTGGTATTACCTTAAGGGTGGAGTTGTGAGCCTCTCGATTCCTTTTTTCGATATGTATGCATCGTATCACTTTACTTGTTGGTTGATAAAATGTGCTTATGTTTATGTGTGTGTATTATTGTAAATATTGTATCAATCTAGATTTATAATGCCCCATATATAGTATGATTATCTATTGGGTAAAGCAAATGTGTATATTTGTATATTTGATTCTTATTGTAAATATCGTAATGAGCTATTTTATAAAGCTCTATGGGTAGCATGTTTTGTTTTCAACAGTCTTGCTAGTTATAAGTGTCATTGAACAGCGAGGAAGGTGTTTCCCCAGGGGGGGGGGGTTCTATAATAATCCTGGTTAAAAATGTATGTAAAAAATATAAGGTGATGGTCATGGGACACATATTTCAAGTTAAATGTTGTGCAAACCATCCTAGTGGGTGTTAATTTTGATTATTATGGCTAAAGGAAATTGGTAAAGACAATGACAAAGGATTTGGAAACACAATGGCATTTTTGGCACGTTTGTTTATGAAAAGAATGGAAATTAGGAGAAAAGGAAGGTGTAGAATTTTGTAGAATTTTTTGACAAATCAACTAGCTCTGATACCATGTAGAACTTTTTCTACAAATCAACTAGCTCTAATACCATGTAGAAATTCCCACTATAGATCACCTGGTAATGCATTGCACTGAAGCAAAACACTTGATCTACTTCTACAACCAATTTAGCAGAATCTTAATCGAACATGAGCAACATCAATAAGAACACACATAATTGATATAAGAAACCAAACACACATAACACAGAAGGTATAACCAAGGGAAAGCACCAGCCTAAAACCCCATCTCTGTATTATCATACAAGTGGAAATATGTCCGGATTACACAAAGCCTTTGCTTGGAAGCTATCTAGCCCTCAGTACAATCCGTCTGCTGCTCATAGACAGTCAAAGGATTCTCACAAACCTTCTCCTCTGCCCTCCAAGCCTCCTATTTCTATGCATAGTTTTTCCTGGGTCCTCCAGCTACAACCTGTGTGATTCTCACCTCACGCACAACACTGACCTCTGAAATAACTGCACAAACCTAAAGGAGATAAATCCTCATCATGGATGACCTTTCTTTATAGGAAAAATATTCATCCAATTGATAGTACATTGTCCCTTCTCTTATCTCAATTGGGTCTCTGACATAACTGACATGCATCAGTTATCCATGAGTGAATACACAGTTATCTGAAAATAATACTTGTCACATGCATGCAAGCATCAACAAACTATATCTCATTAATTTAACAACTTGTTAAATTAATTTAACTGAACTTGACTAAGTTAAACTAAGTCAACTGATCCTCTCAATATAGAACTCATCCTTAATTCCTCAATCAGTGTAGCAAATCAAGGACACATTCCCCAATGCATGGAGAAATAATTGCATGTTCCCACAAAGACTTCAAGTTTGCTTTTCCTTAACTAATTAAATCATGAAGAATTAATTAATTAATATTCCAAACTGCTGGTAAGACCAAATTTGAATTTACTTCCTATAGATAGAACAGGGATTGCTATAAATAGGAAGGGACCCAAAAATGCTATTTTTAGATGATGCTATTTTTAGCAATTTCACCTCTCACCAAAGGTGGCCAAAATGCTCATTGGACAAACTACTATTTTTAGAAGTGCAATTTTTAACAGTTCTATTTTTAGCACTTCCTAAATTTATCATTTCTTGTTGCACACTTTTCAACACTCCCTCTCAACAAGAAATGCTTCCTTTCAAACCCGATCCTGTAACTTTGGAATGTTCTGCATGCAACACATCTACCAAGTGTAGTTCCATCAACACTCGGAAAAAAAAAACTCCCAACTGACCACTCTGTTGGGCTAGAAACATACTCTGATGCTGAAGCTATACATGTTGCTGACAAGTGCTCCCTCTCTAACCTCTGCGCTACTGCAACATCTCCATGCATATCGCACCATTGCACCCTTCTCTTTGCCACCCTGCACTGTGCAACACACTTGTGCCTCTCGCATTGATGCAGCCTGCATGCTCTGTGTTGTCTTGGGATTCCATGCACTGTAGCTCTCCCTACCGCTCAATCCACATCTGTCTCTACCCAACCAGTCAGTTCTTGCTACTCCACATCGGGGCTCCCATAGCATGGTCTCATCCAAGAGGTTAGGTACCTCAAGGATCCTATCCCTCATCCTTGGGACGATCACTCTACATCGCCCCACCTCCTACCTGGAGGTATGGCTGCATGTGATCCCTCAGCCCACATGGATTGAATTTTCCCCCTACTGGAGGTCTCTGCATGAGTAGATGTTTCTACTCAATCTCCACGCAGCTTCCCCTGTTGTGGCTACACCACAACCTCCTAAAGTTGCTGCACCAATCATGGCTCCTCCACAATCATCTGAGACTTCTTCGAGCACTACATGTTGAGAGGTAATTTACTCTCCCTCTCAACCACCAAGTATCTAAATTTTGCCTTACTCCTCAAGGCTTTGCATGCATCTTGTACCTCAAGTGCATAAAGGTTCTTGGCTAGCACACCAATCTATTTCCACTTTCCCGTCGTCATGAAATTTTCTAGAAAAAGAGATGATTTTAAATCAGCGATATCTCTCTCATCCGAACTCTGATTCAACCGTTTTTTTTTTTTTTTTGATATTTTTTCGCAACGAATCCAAATATGCTATTTGTTTCGAAAAATTTTGTATAGAAATTTTCAGATTTGCTTTGCAAACTCTTGGCCCAAAACTCAAAACTTTGAAATCTCCTCTAGTATATTATTCTTCCTTGATCACCTGTGCTCTGATAGTATGTAGAATTTTTCTACAAATCAGCTAGCTCTGATATCGTGTAGAACTTTTTCTACAAATCAGCTGGCTCTGATACCATGTAGAAATTCCCACTGTAGATCACCTGGTAATGCAATGTACTAAAGAAAAACACTTGATCTACTTCTACAACAAATTGAACGAAAGCTTAATCGAACATGAGCAACATCAATAAGAACACATATAACTGATATGGGGAAATCAAACACACATAACACAGAAGATATAACTAAGGGAAAGCACCAACCTAAAACCCCATCTCTGTATTATCATACAAGTGGAAATATGTTTGGATTACATAAATCTTTAACTCGGAAGCTATCCAGCTCTCAGTACAATCCCTCTACTGCTCATAAACAGTCAAAGGCTTCTCACAAACCTTCTCCTCTACCCTCCAAGCCTCCTATTTCGATGCACAGTTTTTCCTCGGTCCTCTAGCTGCAACCTGTGTGATTCTCACCTCACACACAACATTGACCTCTAAAATATCTGCACAAACCTGAAGGAGATAAATCCTCATCATGGATGAGCTTCCTTTATAGGAAAAATATTCATCCAATTGATAGTACACTGTCTCTTCTTTGATCTCAACTGGGTCTCTGACAGAACTGACATGCATCATTTATCCATGAGTGAATACACAGTTATCTGATAATAATAGTTGTCACATGCATGCAAGCATCAACACACTATATCTCATTAATTTAACAACTTGTTAAATTAAACTAACTGAACTTGACTAAGTTAAACTAAGTCAATTGATCCTCTCAATATAGAACTCATCCTTAATTCCTCAACCAGTGGAGCAAATCAAGGACACATTCCCTGATGCATGGAGAAATAATTGCATGTTTTCACAAAGACTTCAAGTTTTCTTTTCCTTAACTAATTAACTCATGGAGAATTAATTAATTAATATTCCAAACTGCTGGTAAGACCAAATTCAAATTTACTTCCTATAGATAGACCAGGGACTGTTATAAATAGAAAGGGACCCAGAAATGTTATTTTTAAATGATGCTATTTTTAGTAGTTTCACCTCTCACCCAAGGTGGCCAAAATTCTCATTGGCCAAACTGCTATTTTTAAAAGTGCCATTTTTAGCAGTTCTATTTTTATCACTTCCTAAATTTAGCATTTCTTGTTGTACACTTTTCGACAGAAGGTGAAAGGTCACAGGTTGCATGTGAGCAGGAAAATGAAGGAAAATAGTGGAAATTGAAGAAAATAGAGGCCTTATTGATAAAAAGGCTTTTGAAGATCAGTGGTTAGCCTTGGGCAGTGTAGCATTTTGTCATTTCAGTTTTGGAGCTCTCATTCTATTCTCTCTCTCATACTCTTGGACACTTATATTTTTGTTGGAGCACCCTTAGAGAGTGTGGTACATTGGATTCTAGGAGAAATAAGGAGAAAGAAGAGAAAGAAGGCGAAGGAAGAGCAGGAAATCATAAGAGGATATCAGGATCAACAGTTACAATGAGTTTTTCTTGTAGGTACTGAGTTGCATGTATGTTTTCCTCACTAGTTTTGACATGCATGGCGTATGCATGTGGTTTATTGGCCATGATTTTCCATTGGCATGAAATATTTCCTAGATTGACAATGGATTTCCCTAGCCTTGCCATATCATGTGTAACACCCCTCGATTGCTATCGTGCAAGACGAAAGCTATACTGAGTTGTAACAAAAATGCTAGCTTAGATGGGTAAAAATGTGACAAAAAACTTTATTACCAAATAAATAAAGATAATTTAACTGTTAGGGAAATGAGACACCTAGAGATGAGATTCTTGCCAAATGAAATCCCATTGGTGAATGCGAATAGATAATTCTTTCATGATAAGAATTCTAGATCAAATTCTAGGTAAGATTAATGGATGAGAGATAAATATCCATTAAGTTTCTTAGCTAGAGAAAGATGCGAATTTTAGGAAAAACATAAAATCCTTGGGGGAGAGAAAGGCGAGATTTTATGGGAAAATCCTAGGCAAGTGGATAAAAATATCCAAAAAAGTGGGACGCTGCTAAAGGAAACCATATCATGAAAGAGGTATTTAAATACCCATTTAAGAGAGAGAAAAGATGTAGTTGATTAATAGGAAAGAACTCTCAACTAGGTGGTGAATTGGAGGAAGCTAGTTCTAGGTTAGGTGGCGGTGCTTGATTTTCCAAACCATACTCTTCCAACTAATTTGGTTTAATTTAATTGCATAGGTTGTTTTGGATGTTTTGGTCCCTTCCACTTTGTGTTGTTGATAATTTTAGAATATGAATATATTTTCATGTGCTTTGGTTTCCTATAAGATGATTAAATACTTATGTATGTGACAACTACTGAATATAAATTTAAGAAGAAGTTTATTTTTACTGATTGAAGCATAGTAGGTGGTTGTTAGTATTGTGTCGAGGAGGTATGTGACAAATGGTATGAGAGCCTAGGTTCAAATATTGAGGCCTATGGGTCAACCCACATCTGTAAGATATGAATGAGTTGTAGGTACTAAACTAGGCCTAAGGGAAAACTACAGTGGAAGAAAAAAAAACAAATAAGTGATTTCACTGAAAGGTTCGGTCATAAGTTTTCTATAAGAAAAATATTCCAATGAGTTTTAGAGTAGTGGCATAAGGCACTAGAATCCATAAAGATTAAAACTAAATCTTAAAATTATTATTGGAAAAGGACTCTAAAGCTGAAGGCAATTTTGAATTGATGTTGTTTGATTTATGGGTTCTAGAATAGCTAATTTTTTATATTTTAATGTGAAGAGTGAAATCTTCTATATTTCTTGACAATCATGTAACTATTCGTGTTTTCAATTGCACAAGGGATCTCTTAAAGACATAGGGAGTTAGAAACCCTGATTTGGACCAAGAAACTCCAATACTTAATTCAAAAGGAAAAGTATTCCCTTAGCTAGTTTATTAGGGAAGAAATTAACACCAATATGTTGTAAAATAAGCACACAAGTGACCCAATCATCAAAATATTAATTCAGATATGAAACCCAAACAACGATTATAAATTCATAATAAGAGTTATATTGTGTTGAGCGACTTGAAGTCATGGTTATAAGTGCATTACTGCACAACCATATAATTAAACCATGAATTAGGACAATGGTGTTTCGTGATTGATCTCAATTATGAGCTCGAGAAAGGAAACTCCAAACATATGAAGGCATAAGTGGTTCTACCCCATATATATATATATATATATATAGGAATAATGATGCTATGGACTAGTAAATATTGAATATAGAAGGGTAGAATCACGTTTAGTAGTTATTATTTAGTGGTTTACACACCTATACTAAGTTCATTTCAAGCAAACTCAATTAAACATAGATTTTATTGCAATAAAATACAAAATAAACATGAAAGGTGCATAATAATCTATTTTTTCCCAAGTATATGTTACAACGTAGTAAATGTTATATATTGGTAAAGGCAATAATGATGTCTCTTAATAATCCACATAGCTAGTGTATTTGAAAATGGGATGGGAAACAAAAGTAATTATTTCGCTGTCGGTTGGTGATAGAGTAGCTAAAAAGGCTTTAAATATTTCGTTGAAATTAGATATATAAATTTTTGTTTACAAAAACATATACGAAATTTTGGAAATTTAAGTTAACGGTGCATTTAAAATCATTGAGGATGCTAAATCTATAAAGATAAGAATTTGAGAAAAATCAATTTCCCAAAATCAAAACTTTTATAACATTGAGTGACTTGGGAAATTTGGATTTTTTAATTATAAAAAATATCAATTACAAAATTATCATATTCACAAAAACAATCTTGATTGAGGAAAATAGTATTTAATGATAAAAATGAAACTTTTTAGTCCATTCAAGGAATGGGAATCCTAATAAAACAAGGAGCCACTGCCGTGGCTATAGTCCCTCCCGGGGTCTGCAGCAAATTGCAAAAACCGTAATATTGTAAATTCAAATATCATAAACTTTAAATATTATATAATTTTGCACAAGGACATAGTAAATTTAATTAATATATATAGATTATATAAATGCACAACTACAACAATAAATACAATTAATTAATAATATTTCTTTTCATTTTGATTATAAAAATTACTATCAAATTGATGAACAGCAAGGGCTTTATAGCTTTAATAGAAGCTGAATTTTTTTCACCGAAGCAATCATTTTTAAAATTGTTCTTAAATATAAATAGTTTTACTTAAAATTAAACTTCCCCATCTAACTTTTAAACCATATCCTCAAAAATATCTTACCTACGGCCCAGCCACCTTTATATACACGCTGCATGAGTAAAACCCTAAATAATGACCTGATCACAAGGTCCATCGTGTTGGAGAAATGCCGAGCATACATAAAAACCCTAAGTGATAACCTGATCGACAGTAACTCCGGAACGTGGTAAAGTTTTTGCTATGAAAATATGAACTGGTTAAACCTACGCCCACAGGCCCACGATGATCCGCTTCCCTAATTCACGCGTAATTGATGAATTTTTCCCAACTATTTTATGATTTATAATCTTCATAACAGGTGTTCTGTGACAATGGCTATAAATAGCTCGGAATTTTATAAACGTGACCATGCTTTCGCAATCCGTACATTTCTGAGAAGAATCATACACCTACCAAAGCTTATGCATCCTGCATTGTACAATACGACCCTATTACTTGCAAGACTACTTGCAAGACTTACAGAAAACTTGAATTTGCAACGTTGTAAGGAGCAGAGTTGCATTGGAGCAAGGGAGAAAAACAGTCGCGGATCTAACGAAAAACAATCCAAAATTATAAATTGGGTGCAGAAACAGCAGAGCGTTTTGCCAATTGTAAATTGGGTGTAGAAACAGTAGAGCGTTTTGCCGTATTTTTGGATATGTGACTATTCACGCCAGTATGCATACCACGTTAAAACTTTTGCACAATATTAGGTGCTTTACTTAACACTATGATACTTAACCACTATGCAACATGCACATTAAGGTAACATAATTTTACGTCGGAAGTGTTCAATTCCTACATACTACAAACCACATGCATATTTCAGGGGTCATAAATCAGTTTTACAGTCACTAGACAGAGTAATTGTGGAATTCAACAGCATCCACAGTGTTCCCAAGGAAATTAATCCGGATCAAAGTAAAATCTAAAGCATTCACTGTCTAACGAAGATGGGTTTGCAGGTGTTCCACAAAATGTCAAATATTCTAGTTTCACTTTCAAGAAAGCAACCTTAAACAACCTTTTTATTAGCACATTTACGCCGCAAGATTCTTAAGAAATGATTAAAAATAAAGAAATAGGTATACATAGAAAATACATGTCTCTGGAGAATGATATTGATGGTACCAAATTCATCAAAGTGTAAACTAATGAAAATCTGAAAAATAAATCTACACTAATTATTAGTAAAATATAATAATTTACTGTAAGTAAAAAGTCCAGAATTGTTTTTATGGTAAATGATGAATAATAGCAATTCGCAATATTTATCGCACAAAAGCTGATCTTTAAATCGATTGGCAATAATATCAAGAGCCAAAGTATTTTGTATAGAAGATTATTGACCAGTATATGTAATAATGACTCCATGTTACTAATTCTTATAAAATAAGTTTCTCTTAAAAACTATCGTGACGATTTTATCTGACGTTGGAATCAGCAACCGAGGATTTACATCAGTGATCTCCTAGGAACTATTATAAAAATTTCATTTGGACATTGAAATCAGCGAACAAGCATTTAAATTAGTACTGTACAATATTATAACTAATATTTTAAAACACTACGTAGAGACTTATCATAAATAACTGGCAATCTCACTGTTCCTGAGATTATGTACCAATATTTTTATTGTTTCAACAGAACATACGACTTCACATGCTAGCCTTATGCAGAAGCAAAAATTAACATTATCTCATAGATTCGGAAACGTTATTTCGATATTTTACAAAATAAATAGCACATAATCACAGTTTACGTCGTTCACTTGCATTTCCATCGTCCCATTTGCTACACAATATATCTTTTCAAAACGATCCTTCAAGAAAACAAATAGTTAGAGCTCACAATAAGAACTTTGCAAGCACTCGAGCGCAGATCACATTAACTATATCGTCTTCGAGTTTTCATTAAACTGTAAGTTTAGGTCTGTCTTCCATGGAATCGAAATCTACACCTGCAAGAGTACGGAGTTTTAACTACTTACATAAAACATATTTCAAACACGTAGACTGCCGTGGAGCCCACAACTTTACCAGCTGCCTGCCTCTAGTCCTTTATGCATACCAAACGACTTTAAGGCTTTACCTCTGTCTCTTTTGAATGTACAACATTAAATTTGTAACATTTGTATCTTCTTTCAATACATTTCTTTTCAATCTTTGTAATTCTAAAATGTTAAATTATGCAGTTTCTCTTGACATATTTCTTTTCAATCTTCATAAGTTTACTATCAAGGAAACTCTTTTACTACTATCTTGATAAAAGTTGGAGGGAAATATGATAGTAAAAGTTGGAGGGAAATATTAGGAAGTGTTGAACAAGCACTGAAATTACAAATGATTCAATGGTTCAGAATTCCCACTAGTTTAGCTTCTAATTTTACCTTATAAAGCGATCGCACAAGTAATTTGTCGTCAAATGACCAAGAATTTGCACGTTTTAATGAAGCTGTAACCATAACATTAGTTTGGAGACCTAAGATTCTCAAGTACTAAGGTTAGATCAGACATTCTGTAGAGTCTCAAGCAAATGACCAACTACTGATTATCTTTACTTTTCTTTTTTTACAATGGTGAATCGGTAAACTGATTATCACCGCATGAGATTGAAATGTTTAAAAGATACCTTGATTTGTGGTGTTCATCACAAATGACCCATATCTGGAGAAATCGGGTTCTGATGCCGAATTACTCCTACAGCTTTGAAGGCTACTTGTTCCTTCAGAGACCCTGTAGAAGAAAATTGAAAAGTATGATGTCATGGAAAGGAAGAGAATGTATAACAGCCCCCTAAGAATTTACAATTTGAATGGCGTTGTAACTTTGTTAACATTCAGAGATGGAAAATAAATATAATATGTGGGAAAAAGGAAAGGGTGCATACGTTAGCTTTCGTTCAATGCCACTGTTTGATCGCCAAAGACTGCCTGCTGCAAACCATAAAGAAACTTGTAAAAATTCATGACACGTCTTTAAACAAGAAATTTCATAGGTACAGGATAGAGAGCAGACCTGATTTGCAATTTCTTTGATCTGCACCTGTAGGCAGGGTGGGAGGCCATGGCTCTTCCAGACCTTCAAGCTCTGCAACACATTCAATGGATTTTGAATCCCTGTAAAAGCTAAGCCCCTGTTACAGGAGAAAGGAAAACCTCACCTCACGTACTCTCAAGTGGGTCGATGGACAACAAATAAATAATGTGGCGTTGCAGTGGTAAGAGGTGGCAGACGGTGGTAGCGAGCTGAGAGGTGAGAGGTGTCAGCTATGTAAAAAAACTTTGCATGTGCCTAAGTTTTATTTGTGTCACTACAATTTTCAAGACTTTGGATAAACTATAACTTGTCACCACATTTTTGCATTGGTATAAGCGAAGCCGGCAATAAGAGGTCCTTTCTTGCCCAGCCAAAAACTTTGGTTAAAATTTTGATAGACGATAATTGTCATTTTAAAACTTTGGTTAAACAATGATAACGCCAAAAAAAACATGGTCAACGAATAAATTAATGGGCGGTCAACGATCTATCGATCGCTAATAGTCCCAGGCAGGGACTAATAAGGAGATTTAAATTAACTTAAAGTTTCCCAATCGTAAAGATGTTGCCAAAAATCAAATGATGAATAGATCATTGAAATATAAAGAGGTGGCATCTAATAGGTGTGCTCATCAGGTTGGATATGGTAGCATGGTGTTTGGTCATAAAATATATTCCTAACTCCTTATGTGAGTAATTCTAAATTATGTTCGACGCATTTGAATAATGGGTTTTCTTTTGTTACATATTATTGTTGTAATCATTTTAACTCATGTGAACTATGCCATGAGGCCCGATGTCAATGGACATCGAATGCTATTAATTTATTTTGCATGTGTATTCTGTAATCGT
The DNA here is from genome assembly GCA_000404065.3 of Pinus taeda. Taxonomy (NCBI): domain Eukaryota; kingdom Viridiplantae; phylum Streptophyta; class Pinopsida; order Pinales; family Pinaceae; genus Pinus; species Pinus taeda. The sequence goes on along the minus strand of APFE031314648.1, from coordinate 14,199 downwards.
TTTCTGGTGAGTATAGCTTTTGGGTTTTAACCTCTAAATGATTATATAATTGATGTATACATCACTGCTTTTAGAATCACTTACACATACCGTAGTCAAAATCTAGAGTTATATCTTACTACCGAGAGTCATTGTGTCCATGTTGATCTTAGGAGATGGAGTCCATATGGAAATCGGATCACTGTAATACTTGCCTGAAGCATGCGAGTGAGATCATTTGAATGTAGCAACTATGATCATATATCAGATCATTGTAACCATGAGTGAGTGATATTCGAGAAATTTCCTGTAATTTATGCGCATGTGAGTATTGCGTTCGCAACTATAATCACGTATTCTAAATTATCAAGAGCTAATATCCTAAGCCATACAAGAGGTGACTTTATCAAGAGTGAGGATCTTGAAGTCTCGAGACCGAAACCGCCATTACTGTGTTATGGGTGTCTTCCTATACAGGTATTTCATTCACAACTATAATCCCTTATTCCCAATAATGAAGACAAATGCCACCTTCACTTATTTGACCTTCAAAAACTAAAGTGTTAAAAGCCAAAATTGTGTCAAGCCCTTTCATTTCTACCTGCAAGGAGCATGAGGGTGTGATTTTCGATAACCCCAATAGAAGGAGACCACAGAGCCTTGATACAGTGTAACTTGTCTCCATTTCCATGGCTTCCTCTACTTTAATCATGCACAGATCCGTGATCCCAGTTTCAATACCAACTTTCCTCAAATTCTCCATCATAGTATATTTTCATCTTTTTACACATAGACGGGCCTGGAGAGAGTGAGGAGGATAATAGGTTCAGACAAGGCAGGTAGGATCAAATTGGAAGAAAATTGCACATTGACTTCTTCTGGTTTCTTTCTCAGGCAGCGCCTGCCATCAATAAATGCCTTAACTAAACGCCACTTCTGTGGGTTGGATCTGCGAGAGGCTAATTATCTATAACATCAGCAAAATTTCTTGACGTTTCAGTTATTTCGATCATCCTTGCTGCGACGAATTCTATTGAGAATGGAATTGAAGTGTTTATATCAATGTCAAAGGTTAAGTTTGACAATTATCTTCAAGTTTGTGAAGTCATTTGTATAAATGGAATGGATTCCAGTATCAAATCATTTAAAGTATAATATCAACCTAAAGAAAGAAAATGTGGGATGACCCAAATTGAATAGCCAATATGTGTGCGCTTGGTGATTGTAGTTTTAAAGTTTGGGTTTGATTGGGGAGTTTTCTCCATAAATTTGGTCCTCCCGTGATCATTTTAACAAGGACTATGGACAACCAAGACATACTAGTTGGGTGCCCTAGTGGGATTGTGAAACTCACAGGAAATGGGCCATTCATGATAAGATGGAGCTTTAGTTGCCGACATTGGGGGTAACTGTGAGACCAGAGAGTTGCAACCCTATTTTGCAGTTGGAAATCATTCAGTTTTAGTGATTGGTTTTCTTGATTTAATTGAGGATAGTTTTTCAATTATTACTGAGATTCCAATTGGTTCTGATTTCGGGGAATGGATTCCAGTATCGAATCATTTAAAGTATAATATCAACCTACAGAAAGAAAATGTGGGATGACCCAAATCGAATAGCCAATATGTGTCGCTTGGTGATTGTAGTTTTAAAGTTTGGGTTTGAGTGGGGAGTTTTCTCCATTAATTTGGTCCTCCCGCGATCATTTTAACAAGGACAACGGACAACCAAGACATATTATTTGGGTGCACTTAGTGGGATTATGAAACTCACAGGAAATGGGCCATTCACGATAAGATGGAGCTTTAGTTGCCGACATTGGGGGTAACTGTGCGACCAGAGAGTTGCAACCCTATTTTGCGGTTGGAAGTCGTTCAGTTTTAGTGATTGGATTTCTTGATTTAATTGAGGATAGTTTTTCAATTATTACTGAGATTCCAATTGGTTCTGATTTCGGGGACAAGGATATATATGAGTGTGTGAGTGTGTCTCGATACTCCAGTGATGGAGGAAAGGCTGGTGATGACGATAAATTCCTTGAACATCACGCCTTTATTCCATGGTAATGAAGGGCCACGCGAAAGTGGTGGAAAGGATTTGGTTGGAAAACGACGATATTGTCATAGGAATAATCCTTTTTATTAAAACCCCTTTCAAAATAGGAGAATTAATACTTTCCATTGACATATTTTAACTACAACTAGCCGATCGAATGCACTGGTTGACAAATCAATGTGACTCACTAATTTTGTTCAACATAATGAACCACAAATCATTTTGGGCCGTATAGAAGTTCTTTCAAACATTTTGTTGGTGGGTTAAAATTGTTTTCGAGTTGATTCAATTTGTAAGATTACGTATGTTATTTATTGGTTGCGGTTATAATTTTCATGTTCGAATATATAGTAGAAAGTCTGATTATGTAAATTGTAATGTGTAGTGGATTGATGAACTACCGATGACACAGTGTTCTATTCAAAGGAAAATTCATGCGTAAATTAGTGGAAGGATATAGCTAAACAATAAAATGGGTAGGTTTAAAATGTGAATTACCACGTTTACATTCATATTTAGATAAGGTTGAATTTGACTATCATCTTGGTGGTGGCCCCAATATTGTAGCAATAATGTTGCAGCTCCTCGGACTCTTTTTTTTAATTTTATCAACTTTGTAGTTCGTAACAAACTTGGAATCGATGGTGTTGTATGCACAAGTACTAGCTCTTGCTGTGGCTGTCACTTGATGAGCTGGCACAAGTCCGTTGGGTGCTTAAGCTATGACCTCTTAGAAGAGGATTTTTAACCGATGGATGAAAGCTAACTCAAATGACGCTAGTCTACTTGCAGAAAAGATCTTAGTTTTACCGACTAACCATATTGGTGCAAAAAAAATGATGAAAGTTATAGAAAGGAATGCCATTGACTCTTAAAAAGGTAAAATGCATGTTACTAAGCTACTTCTGAAGTGAAATCTAAAAAAAAACATCTTTTTCTATTTTTGAGTAAGTTGGCAGAATTATTGTGCATGTGCTTTCACTGTTTTTGACTGTGCAGAGGTGGATTGGTGAAAGGAAATGCTTGCAAGAGGTTGGGAAGGTTAGAAGATGGCCTAAGGGGTCCCTAGCACCCTTCTAGAGAGTTTCACACTGATCGGATCTCAAGAAACCGCTTTCGTGAGCTTCTACAGAAAGTCTGCAGGGGTTTTACACGATGTTCTAGAATTTCTATGGGGATGTTTTGTAATTTTCTATAGGATGTTCTGAAAGGAGGATTTTGGAGGGTTGAGAGAGGAAAAATGGTGGGTAAGTGGAAATGGAGGTTGCATAATGATGTTAAGGGGTCTAGGACCTGGTAAATGAGGCTAAAAAGCGATTGGATTCGTTCGAGGATGAAGGGAGAAATGATATACAAGAATGTAGAAATTAGGGCAAAGTGAGAAAATGTGGCAAATGAAACGCAAGAATCTGAGTTAGAGAATGAAGTAGGTTGCATGGATGGGGTAAGGATAGATGAGGAGGTATCACAGGTACTCTGCACGATATTTCCCAAAACTGATCAACAAAGGCTATGCAAACCAAAGATATAACTACTTTAACCTAATTTGAACTAGAAACCATAAGCATGATGCACAACAGTTTATTGGCAGCAAATCACGTAAAACAACTATGGAAACCAAACAAGAATGGATCTAAGCATGTAATCACAACTGGTATCAACTTCTGCAAATGAGAATCTAACACAAATAATTGCATGATGAAGCAAAGATAGTGTTTTTGGTGGCAGCAAGGACACCTTGGTCCCAGCTCATGGTCCCACTGAGGGAGAGGTGAGATCATAGGTGCTTGATAGCCTTTTTCTGAATATATTCTCTGTTATTAACCTACCAAATCAATCTAAACATAAAAAACCTTTTTAATCATCAAAAGCAACCTAAATAACAAAACAAGATTTAAATCTAAATAGCAAATTTTATTCTAAGAATGCAGCAAAAACACATAAAGGTAAACAAAAGAGGCACTGGGCACTTGAGATGGGCCCAACCCTAAGAGCTATAGCCTCCTAAGGAATATCAAAGCTGTTGCAAAGCTGGATTCATCTTTCTTCATCAAGAAGTAATAGTTACATCCCACAAGAAAAAGCTTGAAAATGTGCTAAAATGCAGAGCTAACCTACTGCCTAAAAAATGACTAAAGTCAAACTACAAACTAGCTAACTTCTGCCAACAAAGTGACTAACTGAAATGAAACCCTAAGCCTTCTTATTTATAGAAATTGAGGACCCCAACAGTCCTCCTAAAATTTAGGGACTCGGCTGCCAAAACTTGTAGTTAACAGCAACTTTACTAGCCCTTGCTCGGCTGCCCTTGTGATAATCGATTTGGTGGCCCTTGAACTCCAAGCTGATGGTGGAGATTTCGAGGTAAGGGCCCATAAATGAAGTGGACACCTTCCTACAAATCCTTTCCACGAATTTGGTTGCCAAGTGCTCATTTAAACCTTTGATTTTGTCTCCAAATTGAACAAAAGGACTGCATAAAACACACATTAGACTTTTTGGCATAATGACTAACCCAATTCACTCTATTAGCATAAATATAATAAAAAACATGCAATAAACTAATGAGAATATTAGATTAAGTCAAATTAGGAGGCTGAATGAGCCCATATAATTATCCATTTTTGAGGCTTATCATCACCCCCTACTGAAAGTGTTGCTCATCCTCTGAGCAATTAATCTATCTGTTCATCTTTGATGGTCCTGGTGGCCTCCCTATCACGCCAAGATTCTGAAGTGATGTCCTCTTCTCGGTCATGAAACCATGCTTTTCCCTCTACTTCTTCCCACTGTCTGTGCTCCTTTTCTTGTAGCAGTTTTGTTAGCGCCTCAACCTCAACCTGCAACATGTCCTCTCTTTGCTATTCATCAGATGTTTTCTTGTCTTTCATTCTTCCTGTGATTGTTTGGCTACCTTTTCCTCCAATTTCTTGGTCTCTCTTAGCTTAGCCCAAGTTTCCTATAGAGAATTCTCAGCTTCCTGTAGAACTCTCTCAGCTTTCTATAGAACTGTTTTTGAATCCATCATCTTAATTCTCTCTCTCTAGGTGAAGGCTTTTGGCTTCTTCATTCATAAATGATGGATATCTTTGAAGGATACTCTTCCTTTTGTTTAGTTGTGGTGTCCTCAATTGTAATTGGCTCCTTTGACTGTGGCTGGAGTCTGCCAACTTTTTTCTGCATGCTCCTTCTTGCCTTAAAGTACATGGAAGGCTCCATTTTTTGTTTCATTTTTTGTTTAGGAGATGTGTTTAAGGCAACCAACACAGCTGCTGCCTCCCTAGCCAAAATGTCAGGTGATTTCTCCTTTTGCTACTTTGTTTTCATGCTTTCTGTAGAAAATGTTTCCATGCTTCTTGTAAAAAGCCCGGTGTCAACTGTTTCGGTCTGCTATCACTGATATCTCATGGTGTGTTTCTTCCTCCTTTTTTCCTCTTCTTTTGTCTTCTCTGCCTTTGTTAGCTTGCTTCCTCATGCTCTGTTTTGGCTTTCTTCTCATCTTGTTTAGTTTTTGCCTTCTCTGCTTTAGTCTTTTCCTTTTCTGTTCTAAATCTTCCTTCTCATCTTCTGTTTTGATTTCCTCTTTTGTTTCAAGTTCTTCTTTCTCCATTTTGGTCTTTTCCTCTTTCTCTATTTCCTCCTCATCTTCCCCTGCCATATTTCTAAAAGTCTCCCTATCATGATGTGTGGTGACTGCTGGAAATGTTCAGGGGAGGAGAGAGGAAACAAACTTTCAAAACCGGAAATAGAGAAATGGCTGAGGTTTGTCTTTCTGGAGTCAGGAATTTTTCATGTTTTTCTTTTTCACAACATCAATTTGCAATTTTTTCTTCAAATTGTTTCCAACTTGAATTTGCTTCTCGGTTTTTGAGAAAAATCAATACCTTTGATAGAACAGAGAATATTTATAACACCATGTTTTGCTTTAGAGAGTGGACAGTCTTGCAAATTTGGTTTCTCATAGGTTGGCTTCTATGGTTGCATCCCTCTTTTCAAAAGACTGTGAGAAAGAAAAAGGCATATTCTGGATGCAGAGCAGGAAAACGAAGAGACTGTGTATAACCCGGAGAAGGAAAAAAACATAGGTAGTCTTTTAAGCTTCACTTTCTTTTCTTTCAACCCAATATTGTGTTTTTAATCCTCCACCTTATATAAATATATTATATGCAGAGCGGTTTCCTGAGCCTACCTCTTTTCAAGCTCCACATTTGACGTGGAAAAGTCCAGGCTTCCCTGCTCTGGAAATTTGTGTCGTACTTCCTGTAGAAGACCCCCCCGCCCCCCCGGTTCCTGTAGAACACCACTGCACCTATGAGCGAGCCCAATATGCAACAGAATCTCGAAGACAAGACCCAGTGGAGGACGACTAGTTAATCATTTTGTTAAAGCAGAGGACGCATACTTCAGTTGAGGACATTGCAAGTGCAAATGAACAGCAAGTGATGTGAGCTTTAGCCTAGCATTTTTTTAATTGCGACGTGATTCATGGTGAGGGATTGAAGTAGCTAGGTGTACGTGGCCACATGCAGACTACAGTGCTATCATGAACTGTATGTTCTCTTCTTGATCAGTTGCACTGAAGTTCAAACGGCCAACACTCCCTGTTTTTTTTAATTTCACATGAGTTGACTGTACACGTATACTGCATGATTTCCGGCTAAGCGCCAGAGAACTGGACAAGGCGTTGTCAGGTTAACTTTGCTAGTTTCCTGGCTTAATCCCACCATTTCATTCGTTTAATCATTTTCAAATCATATTGATGCAAATAGAGGAACTGGTTTAGACACATACCTGTAAGTCAAATGTGGTTACTATGAGGTGTTGTGACCCTTCCTTCTGCTGCATGCATTTGTCTATGTGGTTGCATGATGGCTTGGTTGCTGATTCATGGATATTTTTTTTGTGCAGGTATCCTCTGGCCGGATCTAAGCTGCAGGAATTTGTTCCCACGTTCAGACTTGCACCGTCAAGCTGCTGATGTTGAATTTTTACAAGACAACGACTTAGTTTCTCCATAGCTCCCAAATGATAGACCGGATCGATTTGAAACTTTATGAGCATGTTTCTATCATCATTATGCAACTCCCATAGCAAAATTGCGATCAATGGATGCACAGATTTCAAGAAAAATGGAAAATGGCTGAAGATTACAAAGGTCAATTTCTCGGAAACCGTGCATCAGAATCGGCCGAAATTGCTTGGGTAGGTTACTATCACCCATATGCACGATCGAGGTGGATATTGGTGGCCAACTACCAAGTCCATCTGGACCCCCATCATTGTCTCTTTCAGCATTTTCAGTTTCCTTAATTGAAGCACAACTTACTATTTTTAGCAGTTTTTCGGGTCCTGAACTTCCGGAGCCGTTTTGAGGCCCTAAACGACTTTTTTTGGGGAATTTGGGGGCTACATGGGTCCATGCAATGGATCGATGTTTCCCGTTTCAACAATGATAGTGCTCGAATAGATATTTCTAATGAGCTATTGTACGCATCAAACGGAGATCGTATGCCAAAGTTACGACCCCGGGAAATTGATTTACCAATTTACCTAAAACGAGGCCCACAATTTGGCGTTTCATCTTCTAAGGGTCGGTTTTGGAATCTGAAGGGTTTTCCATTGTTTCTCAATAATAAATAGGCCTTCGAGCCTCATTGTAACACAAGTTCGGAACAGTTCAGAGA
>APFE031314645.1:31192-67920 GCA_000404065.3 Pinus taeda | reverse complement strand
GTGTAACCCAGCCCAATGGCCCACGCTTTTACACGGCTGTGTGTGAATATGTGTCAACACAATACCTCTCATTCCCTTGCGTGGAGATCGTCTGTGGGATTTTTTTGCTGTGGTTGATAGCTGTGAGTTAATGTTGCCAATTAATGAACTGTCCTCACGCCTCGATCTTACCTCCACTTGTTCTTCGTGCCAAAACCACCGATCCTTGTGGGTTATTCGGGATTATTCTTTCGCGCTGAGAGTATTCGTGAGGATTTCTTGGGTTCTCTCTGTGGAACGTTGTCTGGTTTGCTAAGGTGAATGTTGGTCACCTTCTGTTGACGATGGTCCGCAAACTCTCCTCCGTTCGGCTTGCCTGTGAACTTAAGGGAAATGTTGCTCGATTTCTGTTGTTGCTCGGCTCTGAAATGTGGTTCGAACCTGGTAAGTCTTGTTGGTTATTCTCCTTATGCATGCGCGTGTTCTGTAAACAATTTCTCTGTGTTTTATGCTCACTGTAGTTTTCTTGTGGTCTGCGATTACGCCTTCAAGGTTCGGTCAGGGTTTATGGTAGACTTTTCTCTCGTTTTGCTGTGTTTTCTGGATATGTGTTGCGGCTTGGTTATGATTTCCGAACTCCTGTTGTTTCTTGGCCCGAATCTGGGTTCAATCCTCACGTTTACTGTTATTCTGGGTTTTTATTCTGCGGCATTGGTGTTTGTCCTGAGCACAGGACCACATTGGCGGTTGTTCTTCGACTGGAACATGTATTATCTCTTGTCCCTGCTTCAATTCTGTTATGCTTCTTTTACTGTGACTTACCCTTCTGGCTCCTTCGGTCTACAGTTATACAACTTGTCTGGGACGTCGCTATGGCCAACTTCGACTCAGCTTACTCAGGTATTCTGGTGTTTTTTCATTCTTCGCATGCAATGGTGTATTTCCTTGAAGGGTTTTCCCCCTTTTATACTTTAACACGGTTGTTATTACTGGTTATAGGTCGTTGGTGGCAACCTGGGTATGCGAGTCCTCCAGTCTCTGTTAACACAGTAAATTTGGTTCTCGGTAGGCCTGAATCCTCAGATATTTTTGTTTGTCTCTTCGAACGATCGGTGACTACGGTCGCTGTAGGATTTTCTGGGGATCTTGATCGTTGTATGTGATTTGCTATTGCTGTGTCTTTCTCAGTCGCTGTTATGTCAAGGTTGATAAATGTGAATGGTTGTTGATGTTATGGTTAAACCCTCGTCTAGGGTTTTTGGCTTATGAAGCCACTTCAGCCATACATTTAACATTACGTTGTTTGTGGAAATGAAATCCTTCGTATACGCAGGTTTTGTATTTGACAATGATAAATAGTAAATTTTGTCGGTGGATTTCGATTTTTCAATGGAATTTATGAAAATTACACAGCTATATTACCTCTGTTCGGTGGTCGCTTTTCCGCCTCTGTTCTGTGGTCGCTTTTCCGCCTCTGTTCTATGGTCGTTTTTCTGGGTACAAATGCTTGCCTGAGGTTAACTCCTGTATACAATTTCTCTTCTCGGACTTCAGGTAACTACGCCTCTTGGTCCTTGTTTGTCTGTATGCGGAAACCCCGTCCAATGCTTGGTGATTAATTGATATTCGTATTCAGGATATAGGACAATACATTATACAAACATTCTCAATATGGTACTTTGTCAAACTATAATGAAAATTTATATTAAGATGAACAGTAGAAATGTGTACAGATGGACAATAGTTTTGAATGCTATCTGCTTATAGCTTGTTCATTTTTATTTCTCTTCTTCTACAATTATTGAACCCCTTTTCTCTGTTACATTTTGGTTTTTATATCCTTCCATTTCAGTTGATTTTGCAGTTAATCAAACTGTCATAGAATTTGGTTACAAAAAGATCTTGTTATCGTTAATAACCATATTTGCCTGACATTACAAGATTTGTATGAACAGTTTATCATTACTCTCCTAATTCAACGAACTATTACCTAACTAATGTTCGAGCTACAGTAATTCTAGTTATTTAATTAAGAATGGTTGAATTCACCAACTCTGTAAAACAAGTTAAAAGAAAACTATCACAGTAAAAATAAATAATCCAGTTGATCAATAACCTGCAAATCTGGTTGAGACTTTGCCTAGTTGCGGTGAGCTGGATACTCTTGCATCAGGCTCCCGGGGTAAAAAGAGATCATGACTCCGGTCCATGAGCTCCTCGACCGAAGTTCCTATTTGCCCAATCTGCTTGGCGTCAAGCCATGAGCTGTCCTCAATCGGACGGTTCTTCCACTTGACCAGGTACTGTAAGTAATTTTTCCGCCGAGTACGTCTAGCTACCTGGGTTTCGAGGATGCCTTCGATCTCACGGGGTTGAACATAAGGCATCTGTCTCTTCCAAGTTTTTCTGTCTTCCTGGGTATTCCGTGTGGATTGTCTGGGTCCATCTTTCTTTTCCTCCGTGGGGTCGTCTGTGTACGGGAACAGATCTGCTACATTAAAGATAGGTGAAATGCCTATTCCGGGTGGCAATTGTATCTCGTAGGCATTTGCCGAAAATTTTCGTAAAACTTTACAAGGTCCTATCTTTTTGTACTTCAGTTTATTATATGTACCCTTAGGGAAACATTCCTTACGTAAGTGTGCAAGGACTTCGTCCCCCACTTCAAACTGAACTTCTCTCCTCTTTAGATCTGCATGTTGTTTATATTTTGACCTGATGTCCTGTAATTTTTCTTTCACCTGTTCGTGTAAGTCTCTCATTGCGTTAGCAAAATCTTCTCCGTCCGCACTCCGTCGTTCTTGTAAACCAAGATCCCGAAGCTCATGCACTCTGCGAGGGTGCATGCCATATAGGATCTGAAAGGGACTGAGACCTGTGCTACGATTGGGTGAGTTGTTGTAGGCGAACTCCGCTTGCGCTAGCACCCGATCCCACATCCGTGAATTCTCCCCGACTAAGCTGTGTAACAGGTTTCCCAAACTCCTGTTCACAACTTCTGTCTGCCCGTCGGTTTGCGGGTGATATGCAGAACTGTAGCTTAAGTGGGTGTTCAATTTTTTCCATAAGGTACACCAAAAATTTCCCGTGAACTTCACGTCCCTGTCTGAAAGGATGGTTTTTGGTAATCCATGTAACCTGACAATCTCATTAAAAAACAAGTGGGCCACGTGAGTGGTGTCACTAGTTTTTTGGCAAGGTATAAAATGTGCCATTTTTTAGAAACGGTCCACCACTACCATTACTGAATCATATCCTCTCTGTGTTTTTGGCAGTCCTAAAACAAAATCTAGACTAACAGAATCCCACGGCCTGCTCGGGACATGTAATGGTGTATATAGTCCTGTGTTCTGGCTGTGCCCCTTCGCCAATTGGCACACCTTACACTTAGTCACATAACGTTGTACGTCTCGTCGCATTCTTGGCCAAAAATAGAAATGACTAAGTTGCTCTAGGGTCTTATCTATACCGAAGTGTCCAGCCAAACCCCCGCTGTGTTTTTCGCGAATAATATTCTCTCTCATTGAACAGTTGGGTATACACAATTGTCCTCCTCTAAACAACAACTTTTCCTATATATTATAATCCAACCAAGGACTGTTACCCCTTATCAAAGGGTTCTAGCACGCCTCATAGGCTTCACTGAGATCTGCATCTGTTTGGTAAAGGTCCCGTAAATGTTCAAAACCCAAAACCTGTACAACACTCTCCTGCAAAAGCAGAGCCTTTCTACTTAATGTGTCGGCCACCTTGTTTGCTTGCCCGCTAATGTGCTTCAGCACGAAGTTAAAACTCTGTAAATACTCCACCCATTTGGCATGTTTATGGTTGAGTTTGTGCTGCTGCATTACATATTGTAACGCAGAATTATCTGAGAACATCACGAATTCATTCCCCAGTAAATAATGCCTCCAGTGTCTTAAAGCTTGTACAACTGCATAAAATTCTTTGTCATATGAGGAATACTTCTGCCTACTCTCATTCAGCTTTTCGCGGAAAAATGCCACAGGCCTGTCCTCCTGACTGAGTACAGCCTCGATCGTTGTCCCGCTAGCGTCACAACGTACTTGAAACAATTTCTGAAAATATGGTAGCCTGAGGATCGGTCTTTCAGTAATCTTTCTTTTCAACAATTGAAAACTTTTTTCTGTTGCTTCCGTCCACCGAAAAGTTTGGCTGGCCTTTTTGATGGTCTCTAACATAGGTGCACAAATCTCGCTGAAGTTCTTAATAAACTTCCTATAGAAACTTGCCAATCCGTGGAAACTACGTACCTCAAATAAATTTTTCGGAGACGGCCAATTTACTATTGCTGTTACCTTCTCTGGATCCATCTTCATTTCGTTTTCTGCTATCACAAATCCCAAATAAATTAATTCCCTCTGCAGAAAAGTAGATTTCTTCAAGTTTATCAGTAGTTTGTTCTGTTGTAGCTTCTCCAACACTTTGCGCACATGTCGGAAGTGTTCTTCTTTCATCCTGCTGAAGATAAGGATGTCATCTAAATAAACTATCACAAATTTCCCAATATATTATTTCAATATTTCATTCATTAGCCTCATGAATGTGTTGGGCACATTACTCAACCCGAATGGCATGACCAGCCACTCATACAATCCCTCATTTGTTTTAAAAGTCATTTTCCACTCGTCCCCTTCCCGTATCCGAATCTGATGATACCCGCTTTTCAAATCTATTTTGGAGAAGTAAGCTGCCCCACTTAAACAGTCCATCATATCATCCATACGCGGTAACAGAAATATGTACCAAATGGTGATTTTATTGATGGCCCTTGAGTCGGTGCACATCCGCCATTCTCCTCCTTTCTTGGGGGCGAGGACTGTTGGCACAGCACATGGGCTCAAGCTTTCCCTTATTAAACCTTTGTCCAATAGTTCTTGCACCTGTTTCCTGATTTCCTCATTATCCTTGGGGCTCATTCGATAGGCTGCTTTATTTGGTAAGCTGGCTATGGGTATAAAATCAATATGGTGACTAATACTCCGCTTGGGGGGCAACTTGTCTGGCAAGTCATCCACTACTATATCTGTAAATTCTTCTAACATTTGTTATATCTCTATGGGCAAATCTGCTATTTCTGTGTGTAAGAGAACTGTCCTTGTTTTCTTGACTACAACATAACCTATTTCGCTGCCCTCTACCTGTTTAAAAACTGCTTTCCGCTCACTAACAATGCTTTGGGTTCACTTGTTTCAGCTGCTCCCTTCTCTTATTTGATAGGCACAAGGGTATGCCTCACCCCATCTTTCTCAAATTTATAACAATTCATCACTCCATCGTGTGTTACCTTCCTATCATATTGCCAAGGCCTACCCAACAATATGTGACATACGTCCATTGGCATGATGTCACAGATAATTTTATCCTTATACCTGCCTATCTGAAACTCAACCTCGCTTTGCTCGTCCACCAGCAATTGGTGCCCCTTTTGTATCCATGAAACTCTATATGGACTGGGATGCTTTAAACGCTTCAGCCCCAGCTTTTCCAACATTTTTGTGGATACCAAATTGTCAGTACTCCCACTGTCAATTATCATCTTACAACACTTACCCTGTGATTTGCAAATCGTCTTTAACATAGCTTTCCGTTGCGTCTGTTCGGTACTCTTGTCGACTGGTTTCAATAGAACCTTATGCATCACTGAGGCTTCTCTCATCTCTGGAGCATTCTTTGCCTCTTGAGTGAGTGTTGTTGTTTCCTCCGGTTGCGCCACATACGCACCCCATTGTCCAGCTGAATCTGCTTCTGGACACTCAAACGAGCGATGCCCCCACTTGTGGAAGCTATATCATTGATAACCAGTCCCTCTTCCTCGGCCATTTCCTCTGTCGCGTTGGAACGATATGCCACCTCTCATACTGTCTCCTTTTTCTGTTGTTCCCGAAGTTTTCGAACTGCTGGCTTCCTCACTGTTGCTAGCAGTCCGGCCCCTGCCATAGGACTGGCCTTTCCCTCTGCCGGATCCTCGTCCTCTCCGGGCATTCTGTCTTCGGGTAATTTTCTCCTCCGCTTTTACTGTGCTTTGGTATGCCTCCTCAGTATTATTTGGAGACAAAATAATTATTTCATCCAGAATTTCCATTCTCAGTCCATTAACATACCTGGCTGTCCTTTCTGCAATATCTTTTGTATATCCGGCTCGCAAATTTACTTGGTAGAACTCCTCTGTGTACTCCTTTACAGTCAATCCTCTCTGCCTTAAGTTCTGTACCTGTCTATGTAACGCAATTTTATAGTCCCTTGGCAGAAATCTTCCCTTCAACTTGGCCACCATTCTTGACCAAGTTTTAATCGGTGCTTTGTTCAACCTCCTCCTCTCATTCTGGACACTATCCCACCACAGAGCTGTGTGTCCTTTTAGCTTCGTCGCTACAAATTTGAATCTACGGTCTTCACTAACTTCCTCGCATTCAAAATACTTGTCCATCTCACTAACCCAATCCAACACAACATCAATAGACAAACTACCGTCGTACGTCGGGAGTTCTGGTTTAGGTCTACTATTTGATAGTAAAACAGACTTCAGCAATTTCACCTCTGCTGATTCACCTTCAGGTTCATCTGCTGCCACTTCTACTTCCTCTTCACTTATATCGCCCATTTCTGGATCCCTTCACCTACCTGCCTCTACTGCTTCCAAACGAGCAGTAAGAACTCTGAGTTCTTCTCGTAATGCTTCATCTACCATTCTACGAGCACCTCGACCTCTTCCTCGTCGTCCTACGCCCATTTTTTCCTCAATCTACTCAACTCAATGCTCTGATACCACTCTGGTGTAACCTAGCCCAATGGCCCACGCTTTTACACGTCTGCATGTGAATACGTGTCAACACAATACCTCCCGTTCCCTTGCGTGGAGATCGTCTGCGGGATTTTTTTGCTGTGGTTGATCGCTGTGAGTTAATGTTGGCAATTAATGAACTGTCCTCACGCCTCGATCTTACCTCCGCTTGTTCTTCGTGCCAAAACCACCGATCCTTGTGGGTTATTTGGGATTATTCTTTCGCACTTAGAGTATTCGTGAGGGTTTCTTGGGTTCTCTCTGTGGAACACTGTCTGGTTTGCTAAGGTGAATGTTGGTCACCTTCTGTTGACGATGGTCCGCGAACTCTCCTCCGTTCGGCTTGCCTGTGAACTTAAGGGAAATGCTGCTCGATTTCTGTTGTTGCTCGGCTCTGAAATGTGGTTCGAACCTGGTAAGTCTTGTTGGTTATTCTCCTTATGCATGCGTGTGTTCTGTAAACAATTTCTCTGTGTTTTATGCTCACTGTAGTTTGCTTGTGGTCTGCGAATACGCCTTCAAGGTTCGGTCAGGGTTTATGGTAGACTTTTCTCTCGTTTTGCTGTGTTTTCTGGATATGTGTTGCGGCTTGGTTATGCTTTTCGAACTCCTGTTGTTTCTTGGCCCGAATCTGGGTTCAATCCTCACGTTTACTATTATTCTAGGTTTTCATTCTGCGGCATTGGTGTTTGTCCTGAGCACAGGACCACATTGGCGGTTGTTCGTCGACTGGAACAGGTATTACCTCTCGTCCCTGCTTCAATTTTGTTTTGCTTCTTTTACTGTGACTTACCCTTCTGGCTCCTTCGGTCTACAGTTATACAACTTGTCCGGGACGTCGCTATGGCCAACTTCGACTCAGCTTACTCAGGTATTCTGGTGTTTTTTCGTTCTCCGCATGCAATGGTGTATTTCCTTGAAGGGTTTTCCCCCTTTTATACTTGTAACACGGTTGTTATTACTGGTTACAGGTCGTTGGTGGCAACCTGGGTATGCGAGTCCTCCAGTCCCTGTTAACACAATAAATTTGGTTCTCGGTAGGCCTGAATCCTCAAATATTTTTGTTTGTCTCTTCGAACAATCAGTGACCACGGTCGCTGTAGGATTTTCTGGGGATCTTGATCGTTGTATGTGATTTTCTATTGCTGTGTCTTTCTCGGTCACTGTTATGTCAAGGTTGATAAATGCGAATGGTTGTTGATGTTATGGTTAAACCCTCGTCCAGGGTTTTTGGCTTATGAAGCCACTTCAGTCATACATTGAACATTACGTTGTTTGTGGAAATGAAATCCTTCGTATACGCAGGTTTTGTATTTGACAATGATAAATAGTAAAGTTTGTCAGTGGCTTTCGATTTTTCAATGGAATTTATGAAAATTACACAGCTATATTACCTCTGTTCGGTGGTCGTTTTTCCGCCTCTGTTCTGTGGTCGTTTTTCCGCCTCTGTTCTATGGTCGTTTTTCTGGGTACAAATGCTTGCCTGAGGTTAACTCCTGTATACAATTTCTCTTCTCGGACTTCGGGTAACTACGCCTCTTGGTCCTTGTTTGTCTGTATGCGGAAACCGCGTCCAATGCTTGGTGATTAATTGATATTCATATTCAGGATATAGGACAATACATTATACAGAGATTCTCAATATGGTACTTTGTCAAACTATAATGAAAATTTATATTAGGATGAACAGTAGAAATGTGTACAAATGGACAATAGTTTTGAATGCTATCTGCTTATAGCTTGTTCGTTTTTATTTCTCTTCTTCTGCAATTACTGGACCCCTTTTCTCTGTTACATTTTGGTTTTTATATCCTTCCATTTCAGTTGATTTTGCAGTTAATCAAACTGCCATAGAATTTGGTTACAAAAAGATCCTGTTATCGTTAATAAACATATTTGCCTGACATTACAAGATTTATATGAACAGTTTGTCATTACTCTCCTAATTCAACGAACTATTCCCTAACTAATGTTCGAGCTACAGTAATTCTAGTTATTTAATTAAGAATGCCTGAATTCACCAACTCTGTAAAACAAGTTAAAAGAAAACTATCACAGTAAAAATAAATAATCTAGTTGATCAATAACCTGCAAACTTGGTTGAGACTTTGCCCAGTTACGGTGAGCTGGATGCTCCTGCATCATATATATATATATATAAATATATATATATATATATATATATAATATATATAATATATATATATATATATATAATATATATATAATAATATATATATAACACTACCTAAACACCCACGGGGCTTTGAACCAGTGACTTATCGCACGGAGTGCCTTAACAGTACACCTATTCACTGTCAATCGAAAGGCCCGTGGGCATTATTATATTAAACCTATTAAATTATATTTATAAATTATTTCCACGGTTGAAATTGCACATTACATTGATAAGGTTTCCGTTTTAGCAGATGAAAATATATGAAATATATAAGGTCTTCTTATACGATACCAAGCATCCATGTAGAAATTATTTTCAATTGAGAAATGCTTCAGAAATGAATTCTAATAATTTTTTTTTAATTTCAATAAGCTTCTTTCCTTTAATAATTCTGTCAAGTTTTTTTTACATATTTGAATATAATAATCTGTATTATATTTAATAAGTTTATTTGATTAGGGACTTATATGTTATATAATAATTTAAAGTCTTGGTTTTTGTTACGATTATTAACTAAGATTCATATTAAAAGGTTGTATGTTGTATTATAGCTTCATGACTTTTGTAATATAGGTGGTTAGGATGATTTTCACATAATACTTAATATTCAAGGGATTTAATAATTTATAGCTTTAAATGGTTATATTTAAATTCCTAATGATTTTTTTTAAATTTGATTTGGGTACATTATAGATACTGAATAATTTTGTGTTGTTGGCAACTATTTTTATATCTTTTAAATACATTGCTATTGGTTTTGGCATTTTTTAAGTTTTAATTTTCTATTGATATTTAAATTGTTAGATATGGCTTCAGTCTTTGAAGGATGTTGATATATACTTCACTTGACATTTTCAAAATAGGGAAAAAGAAACATAAATGCAAAATTAGTTATAATGCCTCTATATTGAAACTGACCAAAATTTGAAGTTTGACGATATCTAATGTTTTGTGGTTTTGAGTAAGGAAGGTATGTCTTTTGTACACAATCTTCTAGTGTGTAAAAATGAAAAATATTGATCTAATTTAATTTTCTTAAAATATTCTTTTCAATAAATTAGAAAGCATAATAATTTATTTGTTTTCAATATTTTTTTTGCTCGAAACCCATTATTAAATTCTTTTAAGAAGACAAAATAGTTTTAAACTTAAAAGTTGATTGAAAATAAGACTCAGAAAATGAAATTTTGATATATTTCTATTCTAAATGATAGTCATGCCAACATAAAGAAAAACACTAAACCTAAAAATTATTTATACATATTATTTATATGTATTCCTAATGATCTATTTTGGGTTTCTTGAACATTTGGTAAACTTGTTCTCCGTAGCATAAAAATGACAAGAAAAATAATTGAAAGGTACTTGAATGTACATATATAAATTATATTTCAACATTTAGATTCACTTTAGTTTTTAATAAATATCATTACTAATAGTCAATCATAAATATCATTGCTAATAGTCAATTTATATGTCACTTCACTTTAGCATAGATATACAGTTATTTATGATTTATTTTAATAGCGATATTGTTATATTTACCCAATAGACTTTGATAGTAGTATAGTGTTGCAAAAAATATATTTCTTTTAACATAGAATACAAATTGGGGATATGAAGTTGTTGTGTAGCTTTCAATATTATACAGTGCAGGAATGAATTTTGCATACAAATTGGCTCGACTATACTTTTAAAGTTACAGAGACTGAATGAACAATGAATTTATTTAAATAAAAAATTGCTTTGTTCCTGTTATCTCTACAAATTATTATTAAGAACATATGTGCATGATATCCCATAACTCATTACAGGTTGAGAATATATGTGATTACACGTTATTACAGGTTGAGAACGTAGAGATTGGATATCGTGCTTATTACAGGTTGCCTCGGAAGGTTTTTTTGGAAAAACAATTTTGGTTCTGTATTCAACAACTAGACTTTTGAAAAGCTTTGAATACATGGTTACTTTCATTCACCTTAAAGAAATCAACACGTAAATATCAGAAGTTAGGATTCGATTGCTTTTTTGGTAAGGTGTTTTGATCCTAGTTGCAGGTCTTTTTGTTAAAGAAAATAAAAAGCTCGAAAGTGATGAAGGACAATATTTCTATGTCATAACCGTGACCCGGCCATTCACTACAACTCTAAATTGTAGAACAACAAAAAACTATTTGGGGTCTTGGATACCAATGTGTACCTCCTTTAGTTTGGTTATATAACATGATCTGATCTCTAAACGCATTGCAATTTAAACAATTAGTAACAGGGAATTAATCATTTATTGAATATCATATTGCAATTTAAAGAATTAGTAACAGGGAATTAATCATTTATTGAATATCATGTTGCAATTTAAACAATTAATAATATGGAGTTACCCATTTATTCATGACTGTATGATGTGAAACAATCTTTTTTCTACATCAGGCTTCAAATTTCCATAAGCCTGGCCATATCTTTCTCTCGAAATTACCAGATTTATGTAGGTGCATCTGCATCCCAACCTCATACCCTCCTAAAGATTTTCCATAAGCCTGACCATATGTTCCTCTCAAAATTGCCAACTTTTTGTACTTGCATCCTCAACGCAAACCCAGACACTCCTAAACATTATGGGACTACTGTGGAGAGGGGAGAATAGAAGCGGCACGAGCAGATAGAACAAAATGAAAGAGTTAACTTGATGAAAAAGTTAATAAAACTGATGGACACTTCTTATTTTGAATTGGACACATTTTATTAATGTTTTGAAACTGATAATCATCTTATTCCAAAATACACCTTTCTACTACTATGACAAGTGTATGTGTAACGTTTTTTAATCTTCCTATTCTTGTTATGGTATGTTGGTGTAACATTTTGTAATCTTCCTATTCTCGTTAATCTTCATAAGTGTCAATTAACAAATGGCATGGTAAACTTTTAATTAGACTTTGTAAAAAATAATTTAAACAAAGTTTAATCATATGATTTATATATGCAGTAAATTTAATGATGTGAATTCTATCCGTTAATCTTCATAAGTGTCAATTAACAAATGGCATGGTAAACTTTTAATTAGACTTTGTAAAAAATAATTTAAACAAAGTTTAATCATATGATTTATATATGCAGTAAATTTAATGATGTGAATTCTATCCATTAATATAATGGTGACGACTAAAATATACTGACATCTTTAAATTTAAACCTTCTCATCAATTTTTTTAATTAATAAAATTATTAAAGTCACCAATTTCAATAAAAGAATGCCTATCTACGTAATTAACAAGTGAAGTGACACCCTTCCATTAAGCCTTTAATTAAAAGCGAAGTGGAAGAAATTTTAGCTCTTTTAAGTGAAATCCCTTTCCAAGTGATGAAGAACGGCAAGGTAAGTGGGTGATGATTTTAGCATTCTATGAGAACGGATAATTATAACAGCGAAAATGACGTAAACAAACAAAACTTTTTGTTCGTCTTTTAAGTTTAATGAAAATTATTTTACTTATGATGCACTATGTTGATTAATAATTAAATTTATTTCTATATAATTTTTAATTTAATAGATATTTATATTACCGCAATATGACAAAATTAATTTAATAAATAAATATATTTTTTTAATTAAGATTTTTTTAAAAATTAATAATAAACAACATTATATAATATATATATAAAACTTCCTCTCACTATCATCGAGATTGTGATAAATGCATGGTCCCCCTTAAGTTAAGATTGTGATGGATAGATGTGTCAAAGTGACAACGACGAATCATTAAAATTAATATTGGCCGACCTGCACGTATCTTTTTTATAACCAAAATAAATATTATAAAGTATTTTCCCTTTTTATAAATGTAGTTTTTTAAGACAAGGATTATAGTAATCGAAATGGTCAAATTAATATTAATTTGAGCTAGTTATTCCCGAAAGTTTTAGTTGTCCTATCTATTTTTTCATAATAAAATCTATTTCTCCATCTTATTTAGCATTTTCCTGAAGTAGTGCGGCTAGAACCATACAAGGCAGTGCGCCTAGAACCATATGTTATATCATTCGTATCATTCGTATCCTTCGCATTTTCATTTGTTTATTTGAATTTTTTTAATTGTGAAACTAATGCTAACATTAGTTTAAAAAGAATAGTATGCTATGCGAATGAGTGACCCAAGTAGCTAAGGAAAACTAAGTAGGGATTTATATGGCTGCCACCTATAAAAACTTAAAACTTTCCACAGCTGCCACCTATACAACCATGCAAATGTCAGTTCGACAGACTTTCTCTTTTCCTCCTCTGGAGGCATTGGCTTACATTGGCTTTTTTCTTGGCAAGGGCTTTGTTCTCGGCATTGGATTTGTGTTGGTGTTCTCGTGTGAGAGGGTGTAAGCTTGGTTGATCCATAGCTTCCCCTGGTGCACTACTAAAAAGCTGAATGTAGGAACAGTGAGCATGTTCCACTTGACAGATAAATTGACCATTTCAACCAGCAGAGACTCACTTCTACAGCAATGATAAAACCCCGGGGTACTCGTGCCCAGGCCAATCTACCTTACAGGTTTTCGACTTAAGAAACAAGAACATCAAGAAACTAATGATATGGCAGATAATTGCAGGTCATGGATATACGCGTCCAAGAATCCATGCACGGGTCACAGGCAAATATCACGCGTAGGTCACGGGTTAACTATTGTTGCCAACTGTTGTTATCAAGCATTGAAGAATGGTTCAGTTGATTTCATTTAGTACTTCGGTCGGAAGAAGACAACCATTGTTGTAACATACTGCTCCATTGAGCTAATTGAATTTGAGATTCTCTGTTACAAGGCATTCGAACCCATTCTTCCTTAGGACGCCATCACGAGTGGATATGAGAATCATAGTGAAAGGAGGAGGACATGCTTCACGGATCTACGCCATTCGACATAGCATGGAGAAGGACCTGGTGGCCTTCTATCAGAAGTACGTGGATGGATTTCACCGTATTTAACGGGCCAGCATTTTGATATTTTTATATGTTAATTTGTAATCAACCATTAATACCTTAAACATTGATTTTCTTAAACAAAGCATTCAAGCAATTCGATGACGACCTTGCTTGGCATAAAGAAGACAAATTCAGCAGGAGAGTGCTAAAATTATCTCGTTACCTTACTGGATCACGTCTACAACTGTCAACCTCGTGTGATAGTTAAAGAGAGAGAACCAACACAGCATGGGAGTCATGGCATAATCCTCCAAAGAATTTCCAACTGGTCTCCTTGATTCCAACGAACTAATTCCCTCATTCTACGACGCTGAATTTATGTTTTTCCCTCATTCCGTGACAAGTCCCTTGAATCTTACTTCTAGCTGGAGTTGTCTATTATGTCTGATCTAATCTGAGATATGCTCTCAGGAAACCTGCAGAAGAAAACTGAAGTTATTTATTGTGTCTGATCTCATATATGCTCTCAGAAAACCCATTCTAAGGAAGAAGAAAATTGATGAAAGAAACCATAACATGCACTACGAATTGCCTGAGAAGAAACCATAACATGCACTACGAATTTCCTTAATAAAAGGTTTCCTCTGCTTGGTGTTTGCAAGATAAATAAGTGGCGATACTGTTGGCCCACGGGTTCAGACAAGTGGTAAGACAAGTGGTTATTTATATTAGATTATAAATCTTACCAAGTGGTTATTTATATTAGATTATAAATCTTTGTATATGACATATGGGTTCTTTATATTAGATGATTACATTTTCCCATGTATTACGCTTGTCTTTCACATAAGGCTAGGTATTGATTTATCCTTGTCTTTCAAATTAAGGTTGGGAATTGATTTATCCTTCCATTGTATTACACTTGTCTTTCACATAAGGCTGGGTATTGATTTATCTTTCAATTTTCGAGGATGATTTCTTAGCTATGATGATTTTCTATGACGACTTTGGGTAGAATGAAATTATTTCGTCATTTCCAAAAATAATAATTGGCATTGTTGTTAACTTCTTCCGAGGGAAGTAGAAAATATGGTGGAACTCTGGTGGTTTCTCAATTTTTTAGTGCAGGAAAGGGTTTCATTCTTAAGAGGAAGAAGAAGAATGTCAGTCAAGTTCTTTCCAGTTATAGTTTTAGTGATTTCTCAATTCCTTAAGCATGAAAGGGTTTACTTACTTGGTTGAACCGTTTCATCATTTTGCAGGCTTCATCTCGGTTCTTTACGTAACCATCACACTTTTCCCTCTACTTTAATCTATTTATATATGAACTTGTAGCATTAAACAAACTTGCATCATTGGACATGTGCCAAATCAGATCATGCGAAAGCAAAGTTGTATTCAAGCCCATGATACAATCAGAGAGTGAAACTATGAAAGAAAATTTTCCCTCGACTTTACTCTATTTATATATGAACTTGTAGCATTGAACATGTGCCAAAGTAGAGCATGCCAAAGTAGAGTTGTATTCAAGCCCATGACACAATCAAAGATAGAAACTATGAAAGAAAGATGCAGAGGTTGTTGGAAGTTAGTATTGCAGTTCTTGATAGCTGGAAAAACATGCTTGAAAAGTGGCAAGCCCTAGCTGGTCCTCGTCACAGTATTGTGGCAACCAAGTCTGGTGCAATTTATAAATTTGGCTCTAGCACCTCTAGACAGCTTGGCCATGGGACAACAAAAGAAAAATGGCATCCAATTTCAAATTCAGATTTCTTGAGACATATCCATGGAAAAATGACATCCAATTCAAATCAATATTTCTTGAGACATATCCATGGTTTCTTATGAAGATGTATGCTATAGCTACTAAGTATGTTGTCAATAAACCATGGAAAAATTGAAAGAATCATTGCGAGATTAATGTAGGTTGCACACATAATTACACATAATTTTAAGGGTCTAATATATAGGCTATGTAAGGCTGGTGTCAAGCAATAACTTGGATATTCAATCCATACAATTTACTGAGATTTATAGACAACTGTTACACTTTCTTGGCTGGGTTTAATTCTTTGCCTATGAGATTAGCAAATGACAGACTGTGGGATATTCATCCTCAAGGAAGAAAACTTGAGAGAGAATGTTGTATTCTGGGGTTACTTAGACCTACGCATAGGACTAGTCAGCTGCATGATTGCCTTGTAGGTTGTCCTCTCAGACCCTGAATACAACTAAAACGAAATAACAAAACTTAGTAATTACCATTCCTTGAGGATTTGGCATTTTTGAAGTTGTTGAAGGATTGTCCTTCTCATTTCCCAAGGAACCAATTTCCACGCATGATACAGTTTCTGTTATATTTATATATGAACTATATTTCAGGTTATCACCTTAATAATTATATCAGATCACCTCAATGTTGTGTTACCAGGCACTAGAATTTGGCCAACCTGAGTTAGTAAGGAAAAGGAATAGGATAATAACTTAGAAGGTGTAGCTTGTATTCCTTTGTTTTCAAACCATTTGAGTAAAGGTATAATTGTTGTCTTTTCACTGATATATTTTCTATTTTCACTGATGTGTGTTCTATTAGGGAAATAAAATTGTGGCTTTGGGATGAAATCCTATTTTTGAGGATAAAATTTTGATGATACCATTGATGTCAACTACATATTTACATTTGACTTAAATTGGTTGTGAAACTACAATTTCTTAAGGATAAAACTGGTAGCAAAATAATCGGCCCTAATAACTTTTCCATAAATGAATTTTGTAGTGAGTTGCTCTCTGCTGTTAAATTCATCCCTGTTATAGATATCAGGAGATTGTATGCATCCGTGATGATATGCTTAGGAAAGATATATTGGAAAGTGGTTGTAGGGTAGGTGAAGCCATGAACAAGAAGGAAAAACTTTGTGCAAATGTGTTCAAGTAAAAAGAATTGCAATTGTTGATAAATCAACGAAAATTTAGTCCTTCACTGTAAAAGTCATCTCTTACTCTTGGGATTTTAAGTAGTCCATTGAGCTTTTAATTGGTTCGTCGAGGTGCACTTGGGCATTTCATTGTGACTTGTAAGCCCAATCCAGATTCGTAGCTTTGTTTTATTTACTTCTAATTTGCTTGAATTACTATCTACTTGTGCAATCAAGCATGAACATCCAGCCCAAATGATGCCTAGAGTTGACATTACCTTGCGTTGCAGATATGATTGAGTAAATAGGACCTCAGATCTCACACACCACCACACCTCTGCAACTTTTATTTTGTAATTTTTTATGTAATTCAATCCATATCCAATTCATTTCAATTAATGTGTAGGAAATTTAATTAATCTCCTCGTTGAGCCACGACAAGCGTGACGTATCTTACTCTCACTCCCACGCTGGCTCAAGAAGCTCATGCTCAATCTTGTGGGTTGACACAACATAATTTTCACCCATTTTTACTTATCCATTGCAGAGAATTCACTCCTTGAAAGCTTATCTCTTCCCCTCTCTCTTTGCATCTTATATATAAATCCAAAACCAACTTCAATGAAGTATGAGATCTCCTCTAGTTATGAGTGAGCTTTCTCCCTTGCAAGGGCATTTGATTTATGATTCATTATGTTGCAATTTTTAAAATTTTGGATTTGTATGTTTAATGGAGAAATTGAAAATGAACGAAACTTCTCATGGCATATACAAGTTCAACAATTGAGATTCCCCGTGAAGAATTGATATGAGGGACAATGGGTACCATGGCATTTTTCTGCAAAAAAATTACAGGAATATGCATATGTAACCAAAATGTGAGCAATTTTGGTTCTTGAAACTCATTTGTCAAAAATAATTGCAGATAAGACAATTGAATAGTTTGTTTTAATTCAGGTGGACAATGTGATCACGTGTCGTCTGAGTTGTGGATCGGTTTCATTATATGTGAAACCGTTGGAAATTTAATGATCGAGAACAGATGATGAATTACCTTCTAATTGTACATGGTTCTCTATCTGCATTGCATTAAATTAGTTATTGTTCATTTGATAATGGTCCATCCATCATCTTGTGGGTATCTTTGTCTCTTAGGGTAATTGTGTATTGTTGTGTCTGGATATCAAACCCAATCATTTCTCTACTCAATTCAATTGTTGTGGATTATATAACTTCCACAAACCCTACCCATATTATGAGCTTTGTTGTGGATTATATAACTTCCACAAACCCTACCTCCCTATGTTAATGGGTCTCCATATTGTAGTGGGCTTCTTAATAGTTGATTGATTTGAGAAAACAAATATGTTTCCAAGCCCTTCCTTATGAGATGTATTTTTATTGATGAATGTGATATGTCATATTTAATGTCTTTTAATAATTTCTACTACTTTAAAATCTCTTCAGGATACTTGTATCGGTCAATAATCAAGCGACTCTCTGTTCACTACAGTGATTGAAAATTTTAACTTAGAATTTCACTATGAAAATAGAGAAATTAGCCATTGAACAACATAATTAGAAGCATTAATAGGTGCTTATCGAAGAGATGGAAGCAAAGTTGTGAATTAATTTTATGTCTTACATCTATTTGTCATATTGATTACTTGACAAACTGAAAAACCAAATGGAACATGCGAGAAGTTTCGCTGTTGGAACAACAGTTTTTTGGCTCCGATACTTCTGGCTTTCTTCCTTGTTGGCTTTGTAACATACAACAATTATATCGAAGTATGATAGTTCGTGCTTAGTTCTTGGTAGATTTCAAACTTTGCTAATTTTGTGAAATATTTTCTTGTTCAGACACCAAACATTCTCCCATAGCATTTACTAATATCAAATATTTTTCATAAGTTCCTAAAATGGTTTGCATCTAAGGATGGCTATGATACTTAATTTTGGATAACCACTCTCATAAAATGCTTCTTTGTAATTTCTAAATGATGTTGCCTGTGAGATGTACAAAAAGGTGTGAAGATGGGAAATATCGAATGTTATAGGGAAGCAATTAGCAATTCCTGCTAAACCCCTACTTAAAATTATATTGAGATGACCATCCATAGTTCTATGCACCAACCTACCCCTGTTCCTATGAAGAGTCTGGTATGGTATGCTACTCTGTTCTATTTTTTCATGATAATAGACAAACTCAGAAATAACATCTTCTCTATCAGTAGGCATCAATTCCTCAGGATAAGCATGGAGAGATTTCCCCTCATGGAAGTGGAGCCTTTCCAAAAGGATTGGTGCAGGGAAGTTCAAACCTAGAGATGTGATTATTATGGGGCAATCCAATTTAAGGAGGTTAGTTGAACTAGACCTATGAACATACACAACTTGGATTTAAAGGTTTAGGAAAAGTGTTAAGTTCCCTACATAGTGGCTAGTAAGTTACATTTTTTCAATATTTAGGAAAAATATGAAGCTTTCTACATTAAGCCCTTCTTCCCTTCTCTCATAAAGGGTTAACCCTGAGTGGTCAACTCTTATAAGAATTGGTCTGAAAGCCCTTATCAGTTTGGTCCTCATTGAAAGTTCAACTCTAAAGGTATTACAAGGTTGGGTTGATACTTTGATCCAATGGGAAAGGCAAGGTCATG
Source organism: Pinus taeda (assembly GCA_000404065.3). NCBI lineage: Eukaryota > Viridiplantae > Streptophyta > Pinopsida > Pinales > Pinaceae > Pinus > Pinus taeda. Next base: position 48,470 of record APFE031314645.1, on the reverse strand, counting down.
GATGGTCTTACCTGACCTCTACTAAAGCAAGGTTATTCCAAACCTTCTAAGGGTTGATCAACTTTGCTCGATTGATTTTGTTTCATAATTTCTTTATTCGACCTACCCATATAATTGGAAATGTCTCGAGTCTAGTTCATTTTCTAAATAAAGATGATTTTTCATAGGGTTTTGTGTTCTTTTGACATTTTCACCTTATTTGTTGGGACATATAATGAATTATAATTCGATTACCTTCATGACAGGCACAAAGGAGAACCCCACACAACTAGCTTGCAATTCCAGTAGGAATAAAACAGAAGGACAACATCAATAAAATGATTAAGAAGCTATACCTTGGGTGTTTAATTAATGGAGTTATCCAATGTTCCTAAACTACAAATAAAACATAAAAATCAATTGTTTAGGTTTCAGTTACTGTTTACTAATCTGTGATAGTTCATGACAATTATTTTGCCAGTTCCCTACAAAAAACTTTATAGTGATGTTGTTCCATTATGATGGGTTAATAGATAAATGGTGTGAGTTCAAATGGGTTGAAAGAATTATTCCTGTTGCTGCAATAAATCAAACCAAGTGGTAATGGTGTCAATGAAGCCATGGGAAGCCTTTTTGGGACATTTTTCTTTATTGGCAAATTATTATGCAGAAAGATATGTGAAAGTTTTTTTAGTTACATTCTAGTCAGGTTGTAATGAGAATATTTGTAAGATTCTGATTAGTGGTTTGCAAAGCAATTTTTTCATCCAGATATAGTTTCTCTTTACAACTATATTTTCATTTGGGATGAGGATCTTGGAGTTAACCATTTCCATGAGAACAGGTATGTATTGGCTATATTAATCTTGCTCCCTATATAAGATATATTAATAATACGTCGTGAGAAATTGGATCTACATGGATTTTGTAGTTATAATGTTTGGACATTTACCTATAAAAAATATACATGAAATGGAACTGTTTATCTGATCCTCAAATTTTGAGAATTAATATACAAATTATACCATTTTCAAGGTTATGAGATACCTTTGTTCTTGAAAGTATCTTAAAACAGAGGCTAAACTCATGATGACTGCCATTTCTAAATCTTTTGATCCATGATACCATCTCGAAATAAGGAAAGATAATACATGCTCCCTCAATCTGCTCAGCTTGCTCTGCTCTCACAGGAATTACTTTAGCATATTGATTAAAATATGTATACTGGTTTTATATGTTACTCCTTGCATTGAATATTAAAATTCGTTTACCCTATGTATTCATACTCAAAGTCTGTTTTCGCTAAGACACAATAACGTTAATCATCATTCATACTCAAATTCTATTTTCGCTGAGACACAGTAACGTTTAACCATCCTTGTGATGATACTTGCAATAAATGGAAGAAGCATATTTACATAAAACAATAATTGTTTTCCCATACCTCTCTCCTATTTTTTCAGTGAATGCTTGAATGTTTTAACCTTAATAAAATAATTTATTAGTATGAAAAAACTTGGCTTGTCTTTATGTTTGCCAAATTTTGCATGCATTTTCTCGTGTGACATTTCTCTCTTGTTAGAGACCTCAGCTTATTGTTTCTCTTAACATGCATTGCTTCACCATTTTCAAATTCTACAACATTCATTTCTACCAATGCCTCCTCTCTTATAACTGGTGTTGATAGTCGTCTTAGAGGTGGGGTTTTCTCTTTACCTGAGGTTGTGACTGAGTTTAAGGTGCATTATAATTGATTTCTGAATAAAGACAAAACAACTAAACTATTTCACATATATACAAGTCCCTCAATATTTTAGTTAGGTCACTATGCTTTTACATAGATATCTGATGAATGGTGTCAAAATTTATGTTCTGTTTCTATATTTATCAGGTTTTTTTTATGTTATACAGGATGTAAATTCTACAATTAAAATGGAGTCCTTGCATAGGATAGTGTTTGAAGGATCAAATGCTGCAACACTTCTTATACCATGTTTGGAAGAGTTTTTTCATGAACAACAGAACAATTTAGGACATGGCTTTTGGAAAAGATTTCAAAAGACTGAGTCTCCATTCTTTTGAGAGAAGTCCCGAATGTTATGCATGAAACAAAATGATGAAATCAAGTCTAGAACTTATTTTAAGGAAAGAGTTTTAAACTGATGCATTGGTTTTCAGCAGTTGTAAGATGGGAGAAGACTTTTCTACAGAAATGGACATAGAAGTTTTACCATCAATGTGGTCAGAAGAGTCAGAAAAGGACGCAGATAAGAAGTTCAATATATACCAACCTGGTTTAGATCAAGATATGTTGGAATAAGTTTCAATAGTGCAGGATCATATGTTGGAATAAGTTTCAATAGTGCAGAATCTAGTTAATTTGTAACTGGGTGGTCTACCTCAGCTGCCTTTGCCTTTGCTATTGACAGAACCACTATCTCACATTTCAGCTATATTATATAAGTTTCATCAGATAAAAATAATGAAACTTGAATTAATCAGAAGGAGTTGCAGCTCACAGTTGTGTACATCACCTGGAGACTGCACTCATACAAAGAGGAGACTCTCTCTCTCTCGTTCACTCAATACATACAATGAATGAATATTACATATTAAATACATGACTGAAAAATAGGTAGTTGAAACCAACCTCCTAAATTCTAGGAACAACTCCTAAAGTAAGAGGTAACGTTACAACCACATAACCATTTCTTCATTATTTCTAACTCCCCCCCCTTAATGAAGAAAGGGTTATTGTGCACACCTAACATCCCTCTAAGTAATTCAAACTTTATTCGCCCTAGAGGCTTAGTAAAAATGTCAGCTAAATTATCACAGGTATTACAATAATCCACACAAATTTCCTTAGACTGTATCTTTTCCCGTACAAAGTGAAATTGAGTATCAATATGTTTAGTATTCTTATGGAAAACTGGATTGTATACAAGCTTTATTGTGCTTTGATTGTCTGTTTTGATGCTGGTTGCTGCTTTTTGTCCTTCGCCTGCATCACTAAGTAATCTCCTCAACCAAATGGCTTCGCATGTAGCTGCACACAACGCTAGGTACTCTGCTTCACATGACGATAATGCTACAGTGCTTTGCTTTTTGCTGCACCATGTAATAACCCCGGATCCAATGCTAAATGCATAACCTGTTATGGATCTACGATCGTCCAGGTTACCTGCCCAATCAGAATCAGAATAACCTGCTAAAGTAACATCATAACTGTCAGTGTATAAAATACTATAATTACAAGTACCATTAAGGTATCTCAACACACATTTTGCTGCATTCCAGTGACTGACAAGTGGTCTGGACATAAACTAGCTCAGCACACTAATAGAGTATGCCAAATCAGGCCTAGTTGTCGTAAGATATATCAAAATTCCCACTAGCTGTCTATACAAAGTGGCATCCAACTGTTTTGTGCCATCATCACTGCTTAGCTTGAGATTCTGCTGCAATGGTGTTGCTACTGTTTTACACTGTTCCATTTTGAATCTTTCCAACAGGTTTCTGGCATACTTTCCTTGAGTTAGAAAAGTTTGACCAGAATCTTTCCACACTTCCAGTCCTAGGCAATAATGAAGATCGCCAAGGTCTTTCATTTCAAATTCCTGTGACATTTGCTGCTTGATTTCTTTGATTAAACTATCTGGATTCCTTGTTATTATCATGTCATCCACATACAAGGAAATCAAAATGATCTGCCTCTGTTTATTTATTTTGGTATACAGGTTTGGATCGTTGAGGCTCCTATGAAAACCATGCTCAATAAAGAATGAATCAATTTTGTCATACCATGACCTGGGTGCTTGTTTCAATCCATAGAGTGCCTTATTCAGTTTACACACTAAATGCTCTTGCCCCTTTTTCACAAATCCAGAAGGCTGTACTAAATATATTTCTTCTTTTAATTCCCCATTCAAAAATGCAGATTTAATATCTAACTGGTGTAGCTTCCATTTATGTTTTGTTGCTAAACAGATTAGCATTCTAATTGTATTAACTTTGGCTACAGGGGCAAAGGTGTCATCGAAATCAATTCCTTCCTGTTGTGAATAACCCTTTGCTACCAGTCTTGCTCTAAATTTTTCTACAGTACCATATGCATTTATCTTTGGTTTATACAGCCACTTACAACCTATAGGGGTTTTCCCTTCTGGCAGCTCAACTAAGTCCCAAGTATGGTTTCTACAAATAGATTCCATTTCTTCATGCATTGCAGCCCTCCATTCATCTGATCTACTTGCTTCTTCATAATTTAAGGGTTCTACAATGTTCAAAATCTTAGACATTAAAGCATAGCCTCTAAGTTTTGCAAGTAGTCTAGTCTTTCTACCTGATCTTCTAGGTAAAGAACTCACCTCAACTCTTTCTGTTTCAGTACTGTCCAGGCCTATATCATCACTTATTATGCCATCTGTTGCTGCTTCTTCCTCTCCTGCTCCTGCACCTGCACCTGCTCTTCTTCATCTTCACTGTTTAGTTCTATCAAAAATTGAATATGGCTTTCATTATCAGAGTCTTTCTTTCCATCTTCTGTCTGTTCATGAAAAATAACATCTCTGCTTGCAAACACTTTATGAGTCACAGGATTATATAATTTGTATGCTTTATATTCTGTGCCATATCCTACAAATATGCATTTCAAGGCTTTGGGATCTAGCTTTCTCCTATCTGGTTTCGGTACATGAGCAAAAGCTTTAGATCCAAATATTCTCAGATGATCAAGTGTTGGTTTGAGTCCAAACAATGCTTCAAAAGGGGTTTTGAAGCCTAAACATTTGGTAGGACTTCTATGCTTTAAATAAACATAAGTATTAATGGCTTCTGCCCAAAGACCATTAGAAATGCCCTTACCTTGAAGCATGCTCCTGGCGCACTCCACCAGAGTCCTGTTCTTGCGTTCTGCTACTCCATTCTGCTGTGGAGTGTGTGGCACTGTAAACTGTTGTATAATCCCATGTTGCTTGCAGAAGTTCATGAACTCATTTAACCTGTATTCCCCCCCTTGATCTGAGCAGAGAAATTTTATCTTCTTTGCTGTTTGGTTCTCTATCATCACTTTAAATTATTTAAAATATCTGAAAGCTTGACTCTTGTTGCTTAAAAAATACACCCAATAGAACCTAGTGCAATCATCTATAAACAGTAGAAAGTAGTATGCACCTCCTAAAGACCTAGTCTGCATAGGTCCACAGATATCTGTATGCACTAGCTCTAGGATGTCTCTTTGTTTTCTGTTGTCATGCACATGGAATTCATCTCTATGCATCTTCCCTAGTGCACATCCATCACATTCCAGTTTGATATTATGCAAAGTAGGAAGTCCATCGACCATACCTTTATTTTTAAGCAGGATGAGATCTTGTAGATTGATATGTCCAAATCTCTGGTGCCAGAGATTCTCAGTTGTTGATGTTGCTGCAACCATCACCTGTCGTGGTATGCTCCTTGCATCCAGTATATACAAATTCCCCACGCGTACTCCTGTTGCAACTGTCTCCAATTTGCTATCCTGAATGACACATCCGTTCTTGAAGAATTGTACCTGCATGTCCTGGTCTGTTATCATAGAGACAGAGATCAAATTCTTTTTTATTCCTGGAACATATAAAACATTTTTAAGATGCTTGATATCGCCACTTGGTAGTTTCACAGGAATATCTCCACAACCTTTGATCTCATACCCACTTCATCACCCAAATAAAATTTGGATCCACATGCAGATTCTTCAAGAAACTCAAAATATTCTTTCTTACCAGTCATGTGCGAGGATGCGCCCTGAATCGACATACCATGTATTGTCATCATCTCCTCTTGATGCAAAAGTGCACAGCGACTATAAAATAGCCTAAGATCATAGCTGTGATCTTCATCTTCTTCAGCAAAACAACCTTGATGTTTCTTCTGTTTGCTTCTCCTTTCATCGGCTTGCTTCTTGTAACACTCTCTGATCTGGTGACCAGGCTTTCCACAATAAAAACATCTCTTAACATAACTATCAGTCATACTTCTAGATGATTTCCCTTGAAAGGAGTTGGCTCCTTTCTGCTGCTGCTGCAGTTGTTGTTGCTGTTGTTGGTACTGGCACTGCTTTCCTCTGTGCTGTATTCTCTTCGCCATCATAGCAAGACCATTGCCCTGAGTCTTTAGATTCTTTCGTTGCTCCTCCTCCTGGAGCAGAATCGTTGTCAGTTCATCAAACAAGGGGGCTTTCTCCCTCGCTAACAACGCTGAGATGAATGTCTGATATTCATCTGTCATTCTGTTCAGTGTAAGTGTAACTAGATCTGAATCTGATACCTTCTCTCCAATGGATCCCAATTGGTCTTTTAGATCCTTAACTCTGGCCATGAATCCACCAACTAATTCATTCTCGCCCATCCTTAATGCAAACAATTTCCCTTTGAGTGCTAGAACACAATTTGAGTTCTGTGTCTTGTACAGACCCTTGATCGTATTCCAAATGTCCGCGGCCGACTTGCAGTCTCGAATATGAGGGATAATGTTGTCTTTGACAGACATTTTCAGTATTACTTTTGCCTTTGTTTCTCTCTTATCCCAGTCCTATTCTTGGGTTGTATTTCCGGCTCTCTGTTCATTTCCCAAGACGATCGACTAGGCGTTCGCACTCTCCAGCAAGGTTTGCATTTTGAACTTCCAGTTGGAGAAATTCATTCCATCGAGCTTGCCAGACTCGTGGAGGTATGATTCCAAACTGTTGTTCATTTTCGCCCAACTGAACACTTAAATCTGCCACCACCGAGCAAGTCCGATCTGCTGCCACTGAACAAATCACGGACTTCACTTCGCCACCACCGGGCAGATCCAATCTGCTACCACCAAGTTGATCAAGGATCTCACTTGGCCACCACCGGGCAGATCCGATCTGCTACCACCGAGCTGATCAAGGATCTCACTTCGCCACCACTAGGCAGATCCGATCTGCTGCCACCGAGCTGATCAAGGATCTAACTTCGCCACCACTGGGCAGATCCGATCTACTACCACCGAGCTGATCAAGGATCTCACTTTGCCACCACCGGGCAGATCCGATTTGCTGCCACCGAGCTAATCAAGGATCTCGATTCGCCACCACTGGGAAAATCAAATCTACTACCACCGAGCAGAATCTCCAAGTGCCTCCACCGGGCCTCTGCTGATCTACAACAAAAAAATTGCAAATCTTCAGAGAGAAAGGGTTGGCACTCCAATCAACGCCGAATCCACGCTAATCCCGGAAAATTAAAATTCGCGATGTGCAGGAAAATTGGTGCGCTTATCGACCACGGATCCGCGCCAATTTGGTCTCTCTTTTCTTTGGCATGATTTTCAGCTCAATACCCGCGCCAGTAGCATGATTGTTCTTGAAAAATCCGCGCCAATCACTGCACCTTCTAAAAAAAAATATTTCGCGCCAAGTTTTCGCTCCAACCCTTCCTTCAGCTCAGAGATGATCAGTCATCTGACGCCTTTTTCGCTTCAGGTGTTACTGCAGGTCCACCTGATCACACAGCTATCTCTACATATACATATGTGCAACTAATGATACATCCCAAAAAAAAAAGTTAAGGCTACCTCTACCCTAAGCTCTGATACCAAGATAAAAATAATAAAACTTGAATTAATCAGAAGGAGTTGCAGCTCACAGGTGTGTACATCACCTGGAGACTGCACTCATACAAAGAGGAGACTCTCTCTCTCTCGTTCACTCAATACATACAATGAATGAATATTACATATTAAATACATGATTGAAAAATAGGTAGTTGAAACCAACCTCCTAAATTCTAGGAACAACTCCTAAAGTAAGAGGTAACGTTACAACCACATAACCATTTCTTCATTATTTCTAACTTCATCATTATACGCAAATGTATCATTCTAGTCAACTCATTGCTACAATGCTAATGACAAAATACTCATCTCATTGCTCAGCTCAGAATTCAGTAACATTACTTCAATACTACTGACAAAATACTCAACTCATTTCTCAGCCCAGATTTCAGTTACATGTTTCTTTCTTGGTCTTGCAATTAACATTATCTGTAATTTACCAACCCACTCAACCACCCCTGCCTCGCTACCGCTTAAGGCAGGGACTAGCTGCCATGCAAGCCATCTTGTTACCAGTGATGAATTTCCGGCACGTTACGACGTTTTCGTTTAGAATATACGATAGTGAAACATTAAGTGTTACGTACACAAGTAATCAGATCAGTAAAAATTACGAATGAACAAACGGCATAAGGGAACTTGGAAATTTTTATATTTTTTTAATGTCATTTTCAAAATCTTCTTTAAAAATTATGGAAATGGAGAGGTATTTTTCATTATTGGATAAAATATTTTTAATTTAATGATCAGAAATAAAGTTGTAAGAGTAATATATAGTTATTAATTTGATACCCACATGATTCTAGTTATATAGATTTAAAATTTATAATTATATATATGTAAAGTTTGTAATTATAATTTTTTTTTTTTTAATTTAGAAATTTTAAGAAATATAATTTACCACAATTTTTTCACACTTTATAAAAGTATCTCTCTTAAATCAACAATATTCAATTGTTTTGTTAGCTTTTCAAAGCAAAGAGTTATCCTTTATCCTTTATGAAGGTTGTTAGCCTCTCAACACAATGATTTAAGTCCGTCCATGGCTTGGGAAAGCACAATGATTCAAGTAAGTCTATCACTTTGGCTAAGTGATTTGTTTTCCAATTCGATAGTTTTATTTTTATGGCTTTATTTTATTATTATTATTATTATGAAGAAATACTGTTTATAGTTATGGAAAATTTTATTAGGAATCTATATTGAATTTTCATTTTTTTATTTAATTTTATCTCTCATTACTTGAATTATTGAATTTTCACATTTGTGGGAGATTTCACAATTTTTTTAATTTGTGAATAATTACAAATATTCACAAATAGCCATAATATTTCTAATACATTCCTGGCTTTCCATAGTTCAAAATGAGGGTATAAACTCATTGTTGATTCATTAGCTTTAGCTTAGTACCTTATATATGAGTTTGGGATCAAAATTGAACTCTAAAAAGTGTCGAAAATAATTAAAATTCAATTAAAGTATGTCTCCATGGAACCTCTCAGTTTCATGGATTAATAAAACCATAACTTCTTCATACCTCAAATGAGGTTCCATGGATTAATAAAACCATAACTTCTTCATACCTCAAATTGCTGAACAATTTGGAAGATCTATCTAATGAGTGATGTGAATATTTATTCTACCTTTGGTTTGATATTTTTCATCATTTGGAAAGCTAGCGATACCTTGTTGGTGTGAACATTTTTAATATGTCTCTTTTGTGCTTCTAGGAGTTCGAATTAGATTCCATTAGGTTTGTTAATATACGTGGATATTGGTGAATCACCATAGTTGATAATTGTTTTTTACCACTAGTAGTTTACAATCCATGATTTTCATAAACCATAATATCCACCCATGTTATTTGCAAGGTGGGAAAAAATAAAATAAAATAATAAAAAAGTGGTTTATGATTCATCCTAAAATATCCACAATTATTAATTACTTACTTTACTATTACTCGCTTTTGAGCCCATAGTTTTCTTGTAGCCCATGGCGCTAACCCATGGTATCTTGGAAATAAAACAAATAACAATATTATAGTAAAACAACATAACTCCTACGTGAAAGTGCACCCATAAGTATTATATATACGAGATTTATCTTTGTAAATGAGGCATGATTCCATATGATTCCATGCATGATGTAACTATAAAGTATTTTTCTAATTAATAAAGAATTTAGCTCTTATCATATTGTTATCTTCTCTATTTTTTTTTTACATATTTGTGTCTATGTTTCATTTCATAGTTCACAAAATCTGAATCAATGATATTAGAACAATTTCTCTTCTTCGTTTCTTGGTTTATGTCCCAAATGAGACCAAGAAATAGAGAGTTAGGTCTCAAGCTAGTTTCAGATGGGAACAATCACCCTCATCAACTTAAGCAACTTGCCATGACAATAGAAAAGATAGATGACAAAGTAGTAGATCTTCAAATCATGGAAAACTTTGTTGAGATATTTCGATGATTACCAATGGTGGTCGATGAATCTTCAACGAGCATCCATTTTAGAGGTGCAATTCCCTTCAAGATATAGGTTAATTTTGATATCCTTTTGTTTGAAGGTCATATATATGAATATTCCCTAGAAAAATGGTTGAATATGCTTAGATGTTATTACTAGATGAACAAAAAAAAATTCAATGATTAAAAGGTCAACTCCGCCATTTAAGAGAAAATCCACTTATTCAACCTTTATGGATGCCTTTAAGGAAGAAGTATACCATGTTGGAAGCTATGATGATAAGTACATGAGATGGATGACTTTGAATTTTGAGAAAAACTATATAATGATATATTATATTAATATCTTCCATATCCTACACTCAAATATGGGTATTCAATATTTCAAGAGACACTTGGTTCTAAAGTGCCATTATGGCCTACATAGGTACATCCAAAAAAAGATAGATTTCTTGGACTTCTCCTGACTAAGAGGCATTGATCATTATGTTTTCAAAATTCAGTAGAAGCATAAATATAGGAATAAGTGGGAGTTTAGGTTTGCAAACACATCACAACATAAGAATGACAAAGAAAACTATAAAGTGTAGAAAAAAGGATAGAGAAAGGAGATTCAATCACAAGAAAATAAGTCCAAACCACTGGAAAACCAAGGGTGATGGGAAGTAAAAAAAGGAAATAAGAAAGTGTTGTGTTTTCCACTAAATACCTTGGCACAACATTTATCAATGTCGTTGAAATAATAATTGTTGGTTGAGATAAAAGAAAGAGAATCAAACACTTGCTCCAACTCCAATTCATAGCACAATAAAGGGAAATTAATCATGATGTAGAACTAACTACTACCATCCCAATCATAATGACCCATTAAGAGGAGAAAAAGGACACTTATGAGGGGGGGTGTCTCTTCCACTCGCAAATGTGAGTGAAGGGAACCCTACTACATTTCATTGTTGGAAATGGGAGCTAGAGGACATGATATTCATTGATGTTCTCTAAGGAAGAGACATCCACATCATTCAACAATGTCTCTTGTCCTATGGCATCAATCCCTTTAAAGGTCAACGATCGTGTGATGTTTCTCCACTTGAAATTTGTGATGTTCTTTTAGGAAAACTATATCTCTGGAAACATTATGTTTTCTATGAGTTTCAACACTATAAAGTTATTGTTACTCTAGTGGGTCAACTCTATTATATACTAAAAGTAATCCTGATTACTACAGTTTCACTGACCATAGAAAAATAATGATACAAAGTAATTTTTCATACCATGATTCGTTTTCTCTTCATAACCCAACCATAAGGTGAATCGAAGGTCAGTATGCCTACCACAACTTCACATCAAGGCCTCTCTACACAATAGACTTAAGTGGAAAAAATTATAGATGAGTATAGGGACATATTTGCTTCACCTATAGGGGTGCCTTTCCACTACTAAGTCAAACATTTAGTTGAATTGGTACACGTTTCTCTTTTACCTAATTTCCAATTATATATAAATTATACTCTAGAGAATGAGGAAATTAAATGTTAGATTCATGAGAAAGGGACACATTTGATCGAGCTCCTAGCCTTAAGGGAACACTATTGTTTTGGTGTAAAAGAACAATGGGACATGAAGAATTTGCATTAGTTATAGCTCCCTAAATAAAATCACTACCGAGAATAGACACTCGATCTGATTGATTTATGAATTTTTTTTATCAAATCAAGGGTGGAAAGATCTTTATTAAGATTGATATAAGGTTAGGCTACCACTAGGTTCTAATTAAACAAACAAATGTATGGAATAAAACATTCAAATAAAAATAAGAAAAATTTTAATGGTTAGTCATGCCTTTTGTCTTGACTAATGCTCTAACAACATTCATGAGGATGATAAATGATAGCATGCGGTTGTTCATAAATTCCTTTTTGGTCATCTATTTTGATGATATCCTTATCTTCAATATAACTCAAATAGAACAATTGTAGTACATTAATCAAGTCCTAAGCACTATAAAAAAAGGTGGATGCCAAACTAAAGAAATGCTCAGTTGGCATGCAGAGAATTCAATATTTGGGGTATATTATGGATGAAAATGTGGTGCATGTGGACCTAGACAAAATCAAAGTCATTCAGGATTGGTTAGCCTCAAGGACTCTCATTAACCTCCACAACTTCTTGGGCCTTGCAGCTTCTACCAAAGGTTCATCTTGGCGTTCTCCCATATTACTTTCCCTTTAATTCTATTGATCAAGTGTGAAGCTAAAGTAAGTTGTTCATAGTTAGAATCATAACAAGAATCATTCATAGAGCTGAAGCACCACCTCTACTTAATGCCAATACTCACCCTTCCAAACCTATAACAGCTATTTAAGGTTGAGACATATTCCTCCAACTATGGTATTGGTACAATCATCACTCAACAAGGACATTGTATGGATTATCACAGTGAAACACTCTTTGATGTTTTTCTTAGATACTTTACCTATGACAAAGGAATGTACTCCATTAAATGGGCATGCTAACAATGGAAAAATTATATTTTTAGGGAAGGATACAATTATCCATATTGACCATTGACCTCTACAATTTATGTAAACACAATGAAAAGTACAAAATAAATTCCATTAGAGATAATCCACATAACTCTAACAATTCCACTTAAACATCACATATAAGAAGGGAAACAACAACTGTGCTATAGACTACCTCAAGGAGCCCCAAATTATGGCACTAAACATAACACTTAAATCCAATGGGCATGAAATATATAAGTAGAAATAATGATACAATAATAACTTTGACTTTGATGCTACATATTAATCATTTATCATAGGAAAGCAAGTTCCATATTTCCACCTCCAAGATGTCCTCTTGTGCCACCTAGGCCACCCTCTTAAATCCTATGGACATGAAATATATAAGTAGAAATAATGATACAATAATAAATTTGACTTTGATGCTACATATTAAGCATTTATCATAGGAAAGCAAGTTCCATATTTCCTCCTCCAAGATGTGCTCTTGTGCCACCTAGGCCACCCTCTTTTCCCTTCAAGTGAGTGTGCAAAACTAATTTGGAAGGAACATTATAGTTGGGTGGTAGGGAACTTTGGTATGGAGAAGATAATAGAAATATTTCAAATGAATTTCTAATAGCCAAGGATTCAATAAGAAATCAGATGATATATCAATTCACACACTTCATGTACTATGGCTAGTTCTACCATCATGAAGCAATTGTTATACACACTCCTCTACCTACCCCAAACAAGCCTAGGAGTTAGTCTCGATGGATTATATGCCATGTTTCCCCTCCACCAAGCATGGTAATGATTATGACAATTTATGGTTGTTGATTGGTTCTTTAAAATGACTATTTTGGCACCATGCAAGAAAATTATCGTAGTTGAAGCCACTCCTAAACCCTTATTTGAGTGCATTTGGGTTCATTTTGGCTACCTTGGACCTTTATTTTAGATAAGGATAGTAGGTTTGTCAATACCTTCTAGTGTAGCTTGTGGTCTATGATGGATGCTAAGTTGAGAAAATCAACTACTTTTCACCCCCAAACAAGTGGGAAAATAGAAGTGGTTAATAGGATGATTGTGCATATCTTGTGCACGAATAACTTCAAGCATCAATGTACATGGGAGGAGATCCTTCCACATGTTTCACATAGCTAGAATAGACCTCTCCATAACTCTATTGACCACAACTCTTTCTAAGTTTTCTTGGGGTTCTAATTAGTGGTCCCCATTGATGTAGCCCTTTTTACTGTATCTTAACTAACAAATCCCTCTCATACTTAGAGTGAGGTAGGTCGAGTAGTCAAATTTGTTGAATGGATCGAACACCTCCAATAGTATATTCACAATATCTTACAAAAGACCAATAACAAGCATAAGCAGTGACATGACTAACATCAAGTTCCAGACAAGTTTTAGGTTGATGATAATGTGGAGTTGTATTTATAGAAAGAGTGCCTCAAAAGCCCCCAAAAGAACTTCAAACCACTCTTATATGGGCCTTATACCATCACAAATACTATGGGTGAAATGTATTTGAATTGAATATTCCTCCTTTTCTTGGTTTCCCCTTAGTATTTAATGTGAAACTACTTTGACCATATTATTCATCTCTACTAAACACCTTGGAGATATCTTAGCATTTGAGCATTTGACACGTATATAACTTAATTACAACCACATTAAACAAGTTAATGTGAATTGGATCATGGAAACCAAGATGAATACCATACGGAAACAAGACATGACATTGTATTGGGTTTTCATAACATACCAACTTCTTCACTGACACAAATAGCTCACTAAGATTCAAATCCTACAAAAATTTCCCATCTGCTACGTGAAATTGATGTAATGAATAACATTTCTAGCTAAAAAACACTAATTCAAATGGATATTAATAGATCATCAAAGTAGATATCATTAATTCAGGGTCACACTTTCTCAAGCTGTTTTATTGCAGATGGCGGTTTTCTGGGTTCGTCTTTTCTTCCTTCTGGTAAGCATAATCCAAAAGATGACCACGATCACGGCAAACTTCATTTGGGGAGGAAGTTCCGATCAGAGGAAGTTTCACCTATCTAAAATGGATAGAATTTCATTGCCAAAGAATCTGGGGGGCTGGGGACTAAAGGATTTGAGAATTTTTGGCAAGGCACTTTTGTGCAAATCGCTCTGGAGAGGAATTTTCGAGGACGGGCCATGGAGCGAGACTATTAAACAGAAATATTTGAAAGGTAAGTGCCTGGAATTCTGGTATAGAAATGATGCAATTGGAATCAAAAAAGGATCGGCTATTTGGCTTAGCTTCAAGAAAGTTGAGAAATTCTTTTTGTCAAAACTAAGATGGAGGATCCACTTTGGAAACAGGCTCTTCATTGGTCTTGATCCTATCGCTTGTAGTCGCAGCTTCTATCTACCAGAAGATCTTTTATTTGTCCTACTCAGAATTGGTGTTTTCACCTAGGACAAACTCATCTCAGATTGGTTGGGCCTTACTCCCATATGGAAGGATGCTAATGACATTGGTCTACCGGCTGAACTCTCTTCTACATGGAATGTGGTCAAAGCTTCTTTACAGGCAAGCGGGATTGTTCGTGGGGGACTAAATGACCACCTAATTTGGTTCATGTCAAATGCTTCTGCACCAGCCAGAGTTAAAGACATCTACTCCGATTTCATCTGCTCAAAGGCTTTGAGCTCTGCCTTAACTTTCCCAATGGCTCTATGGAAAATAGGATGCCCTCCTAGAATGATCTTTTTTGCTTGGCTGGTTTTCAATAACAGAAATATGACATGGGATAATCTGAGGAAGAGAAATTGGCATTGTCCCAGCAGGTGTTCGTTGTGCGAGTCAGAAGAGGAGACTAATCCTCACATGTTTTTTCAATGCAACTCCTCACAGGAAATCTGGTATGAGCTTGCCATTTTATTTGATTTCCTCATAACGTCTTTGTTTATGTTCATGCAGCCTTTCAATGGTGGTGTACTCAATGCGATTCAAGGCGCCCTCTTCTTTTCATCATGATCTAGTGTGCTTGGAAGTGGCGGAACCATAAAATCTTCAGAGATTCCAAGGTTCCCTATAAGTCCATTTTGCCCTGTATCAGCTCAATTTTTTTACTCTGTTTCAAGCAAACAGGCCTAAAACTTTGGGCATAGCCACTGCTCTTTTCTTTTGATTATAACGATAAAGTATATGTATCCATGAGTACTATCCCTCTTCTTCTAGACTCATCTGCGCTTTTTTCTCTACAGTTTATCTGCCATATTATGTTGTGTTATGTGTCATTCATCCTATATGCTTCCTCTTAATGATGTCTTGATATGGAGCTGCTCGAGTCATCCTTTTGTATCAAATTATAGTTTTTTATATTGACTAATATAATCTATGATGCTTTTTCTTCCGAAGAAAAAAAATTAATATATATATATATATATTATATATATAAAATAAATAAATAAAAATAAAAAAATTATACTTTTCTATTGGAAAGTCAAACCTGCAAAGAATGTTCTTGTGATCTCTAAACGGTATAGTGGTTTTACTTTGAGTGGGAGAGGATTATATATATATATACGAAGTTCATTTTAAAACTACGATTCTACGAATATTATA
Source organism: Pinus taeda (assembly GCA_000404065.3). Classification (NCBI taxonomy): domain Eukaryota; kingdom Viridiplantae; phylum Streptophyta; class Pinopsida; order Pinales; family Pinaceae; genus Pinus; species Pinus taeda. The sequence continues at coordinate 32,262 of APFE031314645.1, read as the reverse complement.
TCGTGTGATGATTCTGATTTAAGACTGATAATTCAAAGGTTGTATCCCGTGGGGCTGTGCGTTGGTTACCTTTGTTGTCACTCTGATTTAATCTACAGATATAGCGTAGGGTGATTCCGAGTCAATCTCCTCAATGATTTGATTTAAGCGTTATAGCTCGTGGGTAAAGTCACCTGATCAACTCTGTGTTTTAGACTCGAGATAACTTTGTTATCATTGATGATTCTATGGTTGAAGTCATTGGTATCGGAGTGATATAAGTTCTCTAAAACACAATAATATATCATTAATATTACTGTTATAATATTATTGGTAGAATATTAATATAACATCAAGGTTATATTCAATATCATTTATTATGGGAGGGAGTTATTTATTCTTATACACATTTCTATTCAATAACTCAAAAATATAATTTTTTATTTATTAATTTATTTATTTTTATTTTTTAATCAATTTAAAATTGAGTAAAATTGGTCTCGGGGGTTTTACACTCTGATCTACTCAAGTGATCATCCAACTGATAGTACATATGTTAAGGGTCGATATCAAATTCCTTAAGTTGTGAAAACTTCATCAATGTTAAGACCAATGGTGGCATTTGGAGGTGTAAGTAAAGACCAATGATTGGAAGTAATGATTATCATGAAAGTAGACAAAAGAACTATATTGTTACTGAACGTTTATTTTATTCATATATTGACTTGATTATAGGTGGCTCTAGGGAAAGGGAACACATCCAAAGAACACTAAAAGGGTGTGTTTATAAAATTCATTCTATACATATAAAATTTTCCATATTTCTTCATTACATAATCTTAAAATTATGAATAAATAAATATATTTAAATAAATCCCTTATTATACTAACATATAAAATAGTAATTAATGTATTTAAATTATTTATATAATTTAACAATTAATATATAATTATTTAAATAAAATAGCTTTCATTAACAAAATTGAAAAAAATCTTTATACTAAATTATCATCCTTCCTCAAATAACTTTAACTTTGTGGAATAATTTTGTTCCCTCCCGTGTGGAAACAACTTAATCTTTTGTTATTCTA
>APFE031314645.1:11751-25768 GCA_000404065.3 Pinus taeda | reverse complement strand
CTCTCTAAAAAATATAATGAAATATTCTCAACTTCTAGATTTTAATTTGGTCAATAATATTTTATTACTTTTCAATTCCTAATTTAGCTCAATACTTTGTTATAAATAATATGGTTTCCCATTCATTCTTCACCTTGATCACTCTCATAGTCACCACTATCATATTATCACAATTGAGATGTCACTTGAATTCAAGCTATTTGTTTTTTTATGATCCATTGCAAGTTGAGAGAGAGAAACAGATCAATGCAACACAAGGAAATCAAAAAGACCCATCGCACGGAGGGGGATCTATAGACCCAAGTTTATAAATTTTCCTCACCAAGTGTTTCATTTACATTAATAAAATTTCCTTATTTATATGATCCATCGCGTTGTTACACTTTTTGTTTTCTATTATATGTTTCTAAATGCATATGATCTTTTGATGCAAATTTTTTTTTTGTTTTTTATTGTAAATCTGAAACATAAACAATCCTATTTTTTTTTTTAAGATCACTTGTCACCAATAACTTAAATGAAACATTTTTAGCACCCTTACTAAAAAAATTTTCATTCTAACCCATACATTTTGTATATACACTTAACCCAGACCATCCTTACATTTAATATGACTTCAAATGAATATGATAACCTATTTCCGCATCCTATGATCCTATCATCACGATTATCTCATACGTTTTCCTTTTTCCATTCCTTTGTTTTAATTTTCACCGAACGACCTCTATATAATATGTTACTACTGGTATGAGATGTCATTAAACACATTGTGCTCCATTTATGTTAAATACCATTTATTTTCATAATCAAACACCCTAAATTTAAATCTAGGGTTTCTGCTAGTATTTTTGTATGGGTGTGTTTAGTTTATTTTTCATCCAACTAGCTTTGTATGATATGGTATCATACGTAACAAGTGATATGAGACGTGATTAAATACAACTATATGTAATAATCTTGGGATTATGCTAAATACCATTTATTTTCATAATCAAACATCGCAAATTTTAATATAGGTTTTCTTGCTAGTATTTTTGTATGATGTGTTTAGTTTATTTTTCTTCCAACTAGCTATATATGATACGGTATCATATGTAACAAGTGATATGAGACGTGATTGGATACAACTAAATGTAAGAATCTTTGGGATTAGGTAGGTTATGTAAGAAAACATTTTAATTTGATGTATATTTTATTTTTTATTTGCATTGAAATCAGAATATAATAATATAACATAAATATTTATAATTTAAAACTATATAAATTAATTTTTCCCTCCTCCACAACTCTTCTAACAAAACATATAAGTTTGAAACAATTAATCTTTGTTTTTTTTATATTAATTAACAATATTTTTTATATTAATTAAATTAAGAAATCCAACATGCACCAAGGTTGTCCAGTTTATTGCTCTTTCCATGTGCTCATTCCACATGCCCATTCACAAGTACAACCTTTGCTATTTCCCTTCCCTGTGCTCGTTCCACTTGCCCATTCACAAGTACAACCTTTGTTATATCTCCATTCCCACGGTATTTGAAGTCATCAATTAACATATCCATCCATCTATGGATTTGTAGGTTGCTATACAAAAAGGGGCAAGGGCTTGTTGAACTTCAGTTGTACTCTCGCCAGTGAATGCCCATTGAACACCCATGCAACTCCTAGTAAACACCAACGAACTCTTACTTGATAGCGTGTCCATTGTCAGTTGCATGTTGCATATCGAGACATTCCTTGATCATTTAGCATCATTAATGCTATGATGATAACATGATCATACTATATTGTTATTAATATGAATCTTTTTCATAGATGCTAGCATAATTATTAGTATTATTATAATAATATTAGGTATATTTATATCATTTTTCTTTTTTAAAATTAATAGTTCTAAATAATCCGAATTAATTGTTCTAAATCCTTTTGATCATTGATCATCATTAATGGTAGGATTATAACATGGTCATACTATATTGTTATTAATATTGATTTTTTCATAGCGGCTAGCATAATTTTAGTATTATATAATAATATATGTATATTTATATCATTTTTCTTTTTGTAAAATTAATAGTTCTAATACTATCACTAATTTGATAAATTCATCTATTCATATGATGTTATTTGTTATTAGATAATTTACATGTTGATTTTACAATTGTATTAGGTAAATGTGAAAAGGTAAATATAGATTTAGAAGTATAATGCTAATCAAATATTTGAAATTCCATGTATTGAACTAGAGGAGACAATTTCATTTATGATCATAAGATAAATATTTGGATTAATAGAGGTTAATTTGTCAAACTTTCAATAAGGAGATGTCTATAAGAAATTCTCTAACTTTTTTATATTTTGGTTTTGGAATTTTGTCATAATTTTTTTTTTTCGATAAAATTGTGATATTTCATTGTATAAAATGTGTTTTAAATTTATAAATAAATTAAATGCCCTACACAACTTTTGGAACATTTAAATTATATTATGTATACAATTCAAACATATAATTTTAACAAATCCCTACCAAATTTGAAATAAAATTCACTAAAAAAAAATCTGAACTTAAAACTTAAAACCTACCGCAACTTAAAACTTAAAACCTACCACAATAATTGTAACAAAAAAATTATAACATAATTGTAAAAAAAAACCAGGGTAGAGCTTGACATTCCCTTTTTATTGTAAAACATTTTATGCAGATTTGTTAATCACGATAAATACCCAATAACAATAGATGGCACTATTGATATTAATGCTACGCAGTGGCTTACAACACTACATTAAATCAGAGGAGACATGTCACATGACACCATTGAGTGGATGTAAATATTAATTGAATTTAATTGGGGTGTTTATCAGGTAGGTTCCATGTGAATGGATAATCGTGTATATTGACGTTACCTGACTCCTGATATCTTCCAGTATCTTCATCCATTTCCCTAGCTCTTCCAGTGAAATCTCGGTTACGGTAATAAGTCAACGTTGTCGACCTTCTGACTGGTCAATAATGAACAGAGAAACCCTTCCACCAACGCTATATTCATCGATTAATCAATACGATTATAAGGTCTGATGCAATATCGAATATCATTTGATTGCATGAGATTCGACGGGATTCTTCGTTGTTTTGAACTACGGTTGCTCTGTACAATACTGCAACAGCTCTTCTCCTTTCACATGCACTAATTCTCTTCATAGACAAACAATACTGCAACAGCTCTTCTCCTTTCACATGCACTAATTCTCTTCATAGACAAAAATTTAGTCTCTTTAACATCCTTTCTCGATTAGTTTGAACAACATTTAACGCATATTTGAATAACTGTTTCTTTTTCTTTCTCACTGTTGTGATGCTGCCCTCGGGAAAACAGAAACATGTTGTGATCCTGCTATCTGGCTCGGCCATATGGATAGAGAGGTGGGTCGAGTGTCTACTTGGATCTCGAGGCAGTAGAGAAACATGTTGTGATCCTGCTATCTGGCTCGGCCATATGGATAGAGAGGTGGGTCGAGTGTCTACTTGGATCTCGAGGCAGTAGTTCGAGGAAATACACCTTGGGGATGATGTTGTTGCACGTGAGCTTTCTAAATATTTCTACAATTGGGCAGTTTTATCCTACAACTCAAGTGAATTTTTATTAGGCAGTTCCTTTCCAAGAATAAAAGGTGAGTAATTTTATATAAAATCTTTTTTTCAAAATAGATGTCCAACATGTATGTATATTTAGTAGATTTGTTCAAAAATTGGCAAAAAGTCATTGAAAAACCGTTACAAGAATAAATATCCAACATGTATGTATATCTAGTAGATCTGATAAAAAAATTGCCAAAAACTCATTGAAAAACTGTTACACGAATAAATATCCAAGTCTCTTGTGTAATCCATCTAGAAAGTAGAATCACATATAATGTACTGATTTAAAAGAACATGTAAGTGTTGCTTTAGTCTAGTATATATACAACAATTTTAAATGTCCATAGCAAAAAAAATTAAACATCTAGTGCATCTAGACCCTTGTAAATGTAATGTCTATGATAATACTCGTGAAATTTGTTGTTTTGAGGCTCTAAAATCATTCAAATCCCTTGAGCCAACCTAAGGCCTTTCTTAGAAAGGGACTCTTCCTAGATGTTGACTTCCTTGTAGACATGAGAAATCATGAACATGTTGAATACAACATTTAAACAAACTATCTCATTGATAAGAGGTAAAATCACCAAATTGTAACATTTGATTGCTCCGGGGACCCAATTGATAGTTAATATCGAGTTTCCAAAAACATTTATACATAGAACATTTTTTTCAAGAGAAAAAATAAGTGAGAGTTTCAAAGCTATTAATTTTACCAAGTTGTTTGAATCTTCACCCAATCCCATTTTGATATGGAAAAAAGTGACTATCAAAAACAAAATGGCACCTCCCCCACAAAGTCTCAACTCACCTTTGGTAGTTGCTAGAACTTAATTCAATCTTTAGGAAGGTGTAAACAATCCACTGGGATAATTATTACTAGAAGGCATTAGTGATTATTGTTGTTTTATTAGGGACTGATTTTTTAAGCTATGATGTGTACTAGTACTATGAAGGTCAAAAGGTCATTACCATAATTTGGTTTCCACATTAGGGGAAATTTTAGCCTAAAAGTGCCCATGAAATTTTTATGTCAAGATGTGTAAACCAATCAAAATCCTTTAAATTTAAAAATAGTTACATGTAGACATTTTGGAGGGAAAAAAAAAAAAAAAAAAAAAAAAAAAAAAAAAAAAAACTGTTTTTTTAATTGTATTTTGGCTTATCTTCTTATAGGTTTACTCAAATTTCAAGTGTAGACAATCATTGGATACAGAATTAAATTTCACATCCAACGAGTACCCATTACGCACACTTTTGAGAAGACTCACATTGATAAAAATTAAAGATACATGAAAAAACGTGTTCAACATGATTTTATATTACAAATTGGTGGTTTCTATCGTGAAGTGCGACAAAACTCCCTCATTAAAAAGCTTGCATGCAAGGTTGTTTAAAAGTGTAAAGGGTGTGAAAATTCCAGGGTCAGTGGGTGGAAATTACTCCCTATATCACTTGACATTTATGCCAAGATGTCATCTGGACGCTTCCCCATGTGATCTCAGGCCTTTCTCACCACACCATATCTAGTTGGTTATTCCTTGTGTCAGTATCCTTTGTATATGCCCGTTTTGGACTCCCATCTAGCGGCAACTTTACCCTTGGCAAGATGTAGGCTATATTATTTGCATGCTCTCTCTCCCCTGTGAATGCTGCCAATCCTGATCCCGAGGTACGAGGTGATAAATCTGGGACATTCCTTCTTTATTTCCACAGCTAATTTTCTATACTTTACATTTATTCTGTCAGGGGGGCTATAGCTATTATCTTGGGTGTTTTTCTTTCCATATGGGGTATGGAGGATCATGTTTTGTTTCTGACATGTCTGCTGACGAGGCTCTCATTTGGGCCACCTTGGAAGTTGAGTCTCATAAAAAACACTCATCTGGGTTTGAACGTCGTAGTGGCCCATGATCCCTTGATGCATGGCACACTATCCTACGGGATGATCGAGTGCCAGATGGTGCTCATGAAGCCCCTAATCTACAGGGTGGCACATATGCAGTTCATGGTTGACATTCTAAGCAGCGGTAACGTTTTATCAAAACCACCACCCCGCCTCCAGCTCTAGCTTTGGATAATGTCATTCTGATTGATGGTATATTCAACCTTCAGAAACATTCTCTCGTCGGTCAGTGGCACTTTTCTGATATTAGTGACTATGAGATGAGAAATTTGGTCAAAAGGAAATGGAAAACCATGCTAGGCTACATGCCGACTATCGTGCGTCTGTTGAGGGGTTGGTATAGTTTTCATTTTCTCAGTCAAGAGGAATTGGAAAAAATCAAATCAATCCCATGGATAAATGGCAAGAGTTTCTTAACCCTCCATTCATGGTATATTGGGTATAATCCGCTTTATAACATGCCTCAGAACAAGTTGATCTGGGTGAAATTGCCTGGATTACCAATCGAGCTATGGACCAAGTAGGGTCTAATGGATATTGGCAATGCCATGGAAAAGATTGTTTATGTTGATCCACGTTGTTTGGGGGCTCAAGATAAACATGTAGCTTGGATACTAATTGAGAAGGAGTATCGGGGAGGTTTTCCAAACCATATCGAACTTCACTGGGGAGAGACACAATTATCTCAGAGGTTGGATCTAGGAGGTACCCTTCAGATGCTCATTCTACCACCATACTGGGCATTTGATGGCTCATTGCCCACGTCGACTGGGCGGGTGTATGCAAGGATGGAATTGTTATGGTGGGTCATCATGTTACATTCAAGAAGGGGTCGTCCTAGATAAAACAAGCAGCATGGACCTATAAATCGGCATCAATCAGGTATTTTACGTGGCTCTCATTCTTTCAAACCACATGCTTTTGACTCCTTCATATATGGCTCATCGCCCATTACGGTTCCGTCTTCTTCGATATCCTCTGCTAAATCAGATATCCCAGTTCCCATAAGTCTTGTTTCACATATCCGTCAACCCTCACCAGGATCCTTCCTCTGTCAGGAAATCCGAGCACCTTTTTCAACACCTCCTCTGTTTCACGACATTCCCTCCACTTCTCATATTTCGTACATACCATTTCCGTCACCCTATCACTTCCCTAATAGGGCTAAGGGACCTAGAAACAGTGTCACTCCACCTAATCCGCCACTGGAATCTCCCACTAACTCAGTTGGCAGTGACCTAGACTTCCTTTTACAAAGGAAAACCCTAGATTTGCACAGTCTCACTATTCATAAGCCATATGGCTCCTCATCACCTCACATTAGTCCAACATCTGCTGGGAACATTACTGTTTGACGAAAACAGAACCATGGTAGCTGAAATTTTCGGGGGCAACCCAAGCCTAACCCGCTTACCTCTCGTATGGATCGCTTTCTAGTTGATGTACCTATTGCTGACATCCTCCCCTCACGATCCCTTAGAGCATGGATGCCCGAAAAAAAAATTATATGACTTTTATAATCTCCCTCAACATCAGGGGTCTGGGGGCTGCCTCGAAATACCTGGCTCTCAAGCGTATCTTCTCCACTCTACATCCTTATATCATTCTTCTTCAAGAAACCATGCATTATGTTCCTCAAGTTGTTCAATATTTTCAGAAAATGTTTCCGGATTGGCATATTATTGCTACTGCTGTTGTGGGACACTTTGGTGGTCTTGTGGCCTTATGGGACCCTTGGTGGGTCAAGATCAAAGCCTTCAAGTGTTTTGCGGGCATTCTGTATGAGGGGAATATCCATGGCCTGGGTGGACATGTTCATATCCTGAACATTTATGCACCATACAAGGATAGGTTTGTATTCTGGGACAGGGTAATAACATCTGGGATTATGGAGTTGGCCTCCCTTGTCATTGTTGGGGACCTCAACTACACTATCATTCTGGATGAAGTATGGGGAAGAACCAAGAAGATTGATGTCCTGACCGTGATGATTCGAGATGCGATTCTGGTACATAACTTTGTGGATATTTGCCCTGCTAAAATGGTTCCCACATGGGACAATGGTCACTCTAGTGTGGCATATGTTGCCAAACAACTAGACTATTTTTAATACATGAACATCTATTGGCTTGTCTTGGTGATGTCCACGTGGAGATTATCAGTAACTTTTTGTCTCACCATAGACCTATTACATTGCAATGGATTATTAGGGCAGACATCTACATGGGCATGCCTTTCAAATTTAATAGGACCTGGCTAGATGATCTGAATTTTAATAAAATGGTGAAGGATACTTGGAGTCGTGTATATGATAAAGGACCTTCCCTTATGGATAACATACTAGACAAACTGGATATCTTTCGTGGGGAGGTCAAATCTTGGCAGAAGCAGAAGTATTGGGCCTTGCAAATGGATCTTATTGATACACAATGGGAACTGGATGCTTTACTCCCTATGATGGCCACCAACTATCTTCCAGCAACAACTCAGTCCCGCATTCATGCACTTGAGCCAAAGAAGAAACAACTCCTCTCTATGGAGGAAACCACATGGCGTTTGAAACGTCGGGCTCTATGGATCAAGGAAGGGGACCGTAACACTAAATTCTTTCACCGCTTTGCAAATCACAGATGCAATTTAAACTCTATATGGGAGATAAAAAAATGTTGATGGTCAATGCATCCAATCACGGGAGGGGATTAGTAAAGCCATTGTCGCCCATTTTCAATTGGCATATGGCCATAATGAGGGTATTGTTGTTGAAGATCTCATATGGGGGATTGATCCATATCCGTCTATGTATGATGAGGGTTCAAATGATGCACTTTTCAAGGAGGTCATTGAAGAGGAATTACATGGAGTTCTTAAATCCTTCAAAGATGGGTCAAACAGATGGGTGGTGAAGCTATTCACCAAGTTATTTGATATGTTCAAAAATGACTTACTGGACATGGTGGAGGAGTCGAGGATCACTCATAATATTCACCACCTCATCACCTCCACATATATTGCACTTATCCCGAAGCGTTTCCCATCAACATGCTTTGCGGTCTTTAGGCCCATATCGCTATGTAACCTCATTTACAAAGTCATTTTAAAAACTATTGTTGGTCGTATGCGGAGTACTTTATTGCACCACATTTCTCCATAACAATATGGGTTCCTATAGGACAGAAAAATACATGATGTTGTTTCTGATGCCCAAGAATGTATGCATACAATACATACCAAACAACTAAATGTTGCCATTATGCAAGTGGACTTACAGAAGGCTTATGATTGTCTGGATTGGGGATATCTCAGACTGGTTCTTCTCAAAATTGGTTTACAACGTAGATGTATCGAATGGATTATGGCGTGTGTTATTAATGTCAATTATGTTGTAATTATAAATGGATATCCAACACAATTCTTCCGAGCTGGCCGGGGACTACACCAAGGATGCTCCCTCTCACCTCCTCTTTTCATTTTGGCGATGGATGGGCTGAGCTTGCATATAAAAAATGTGGTAGCACAAGAACAATTCTAGGCTCTGCAGATGGGAAACAACATTAGCATATCTCATGGTTTCTTCGTCGACGATGTACTCATCATGGGTATGTTATGTCAACTTGCATGGTTATTTCTTTTTCATATTTTCAAAAAATTTGCTAATGCCTCTAGCACTCATATGAATGTGCATAAATCTATTATGTTTCATGGATGTTGTGACATGGATACTATTGCATATATTAAAAACCTGTATGGTATAGAGGAAAAGATGAAGCAAAATGGTATGAAATACCTAGGGTATCATATTAAACCATGTAGTTATAGGATTGTTGATTGGCAATGGCTTGTGGATCGTTTTTTCAAAAGGATTTCTGGGTGGGAATTTAGGTGCCTGTCTTTGGGGGGTCGGGTCATCCTTACCCAAGTTATCCTTACATAATTGGGGGTCTACTGGGCACATCTATTTCATATTCCTGTCTCTATCATTAACAGTCTAAACCGTATCATGGCTAATTTCATCTCAGGAGAGTCATAGGAAAAAAAATACCATTTGGTTAAACTATCCAACATCAATTATCTGAAGGGCATGGGTGGTTCAGGGATCATGTGCATTCATCATTTTGGATGGTCATTATTGATCAAATCTCTTTGGAGGGGTATATTTGGGTCTAGTACTTGGAGTAGGGTCATCCGACATAAATAACTTAGGGATCAAGATTTTTTGTTCTAGTATAGTAAAGGTACCATTGGATTGAGCCATGGATCGAAAATCTGGCTTAGCTTTCATAAGATTGCTAAAACTTTCCTACAACATCTTGCATGGAATATGGGATCAGGCAACAAAATCCTCATCGGAGTCAATCAGATTTTGGGTGTTGGCATTGACTATAATATTTATGTGGGGCTTATACACTTCTTAAATGGCCGAGGTATATACTTCCCGAGCCAAGTCATTGCTCATTGGCAGGGCCCATGCCCCATATGGAAAAGTGCATAGGAAATAGGTTTGTTTGGGCAGATGGACCTCGAATGGAATTGGATCATCGCTGGCATGAAACATCTTGGCATTTGCCATGCAAGGTTACATGAAAATTTATATGGACTGGGAAGATGGAATCAGATAACATCATCGTTGTTGATACATATTTATCTCTATGCAACAAGGAAGTTCGACAGGGGATCCAGACTTAAACAGGAACGCAACAAATTACAGAGATAACCATAAAAATAGATACGCAGTGGAAATAACACTTCATTTCCATAATTTAAAACACTGAAATATGCTTACAAACAGTAATGGAAATAAACCAGCTATGGCGGTGGTAGCTTATCCCTAAGGAGAGAGATGTGGTGGCTACATGCCTCTGAACTGTGTTACAATGAGGCTCGAAGGCCTATTTATTGTTGAGAAACAATGGAAAACCCTTAACATTCCAAAACCTAACCCTAGAAGATGAAACGCCAAACTGTGGGCCCTGTTTGGGTAAATTAGTACATCAAATTCCCGGAGTCGTAACTTTGGTATACGATCTTCATTTGACGCATACAATAGCTCGTTAGAAAGATATATCCGAGCACTACCACTTTGGGAAGGGAAACATTGGTACTTTGACCGATGTTGCCCCCAGATTTCCCAAAAAATGTCGTTTAGGGCCCAAAATGACTACTGAAGTTTAGGACCTGAAAGCTGCTAAAAATAGTAAGTTGTGCTACAATTAAGAAAACTGAAAATGTTGAGAGAAACAATGGTGGGGGTCTAGGTGGACTTGGCAGGTGGCCACCAATATCCACATAGATCATTCCTACCCCCTTAGGAAGCAAAGGTCCCCATTGCATTGAGTTCCTCCATGAGATGAGGAAACTTTTGTTGAACTTTGTCCCTGGTGAGCCACTTGCCGTCGTGAAGGAGTTGGCCTGCTTTGACAACTCAATATAGTTGGATATTATGTTGGCAAGTGTTTATCTGTGTGTCCATGATCCGATTAATTGCAACTTGTTCCATGTAATCTGGATTTAATTATGTCAGTGTGAATTGTTTTGCAATGTCAGATGTGTCTAGCAATGGTGGAAATTATGGCCAAAGGCAGTCCACATTGAACACTGGGTGCAGGCCAAGGAATGGGGGAATGCTGAGCTCAAATGCATTGTCTCCCACAGCCTTAGTAATGGTGTAAGGACCATATCGGAGTGGTCTCAGTTTCCAATAGGCTCCAGTAAGGCGTTCCTTTTGCAAATGCAACCAGACTTTGTCGCCCACCTGAAACTTGTGTGGCACCCGATGTTGATCATGTCTCAGCTTGTACTTGGCATTTGATTTCTCCAGAATGTCATGGACCTGCTGGTGAATATGTTGGATGTGCTCAATGAAGCTGGTTGCCTTGTCTGTTTTGGACTGGACATGAGCTGAATCTGTGTGAGTAGCTACAAGTAGCATGGCCACATCAATGAGGCATAGTGGTTGGAATCCCAAGCCCACCTGAAAAGGGATGTGGCCAGTCGAACTGTGAAGAGCTCGGTTGTAGCTGTGCTGAACATAGGGGAGGCTCTCGTCCCATGTGCGTCGATGCTTTGAGTTGTACATGCACAAAATGTGTACAATCATCCTATTGACAACCTTTGTCTGGCCATCAGTTTGAGGATGGAAGGCTATGGACTTAGTGAGTTTGGTGTCCAGCATTGACGAGAGACTGGACCAAAATGTACTGAGAAACCGACTGTCCCGATTTGAGATGATAGACCGCGGGATCCCAAAGTGCACCCACAAGCGTTCAAAGAAGAGTTTAGCAGTGGCTTTTGTTGTGATATTCTTCTTGCAAGCCACCATAATGGCCATCTTCAAGAACCTGTCGATGACCACAAAAACACAGTCATTTCCATGCTTAGTGGAAGGAAGGCCTGACATGTAATCCATGGAGATGGATTCCCAAGGTCGACTAGGGGTAGGCAGCAGGGCATAGAGGCCTTGCTTCTTGATGGTCGGTTTGGAAATGGCACAGGCAATACATGACCTGATGTACTTCCCAACATCCTGTCGAATATTCGGCCAATAGAAATATTTTTGCAGTACTACCACCGTTTTCTCGACCCCGAAATGCCCAATAGCCTAACGATAGTGTGCTTCCCAAATCATCTTGGCACGCTCGCCTGAAGGAACACAAAGGTGACCCAGGTGGCATAACAGGGCATCCTGGAGGTGAAAATCTAGAACATGCCAACCCTCCAAGAGCGTCTAGTATGTGTGGGAGAATTCTGGGTTGCTTTTGTAGAGAAGTGGCCAATTAGAAGTCTCGTGCCCACAAGAGTTGAGTACGGTGGTCAACGTCGTGAACGGTGGTCGACTGAGGCAATCTGCAACATTATTGGTGCTGCCCTTCTTATACTTGATATTAAAATGGAACTGTTGCAGTTATGTAGACCACTTTTGATGGCGATCATTCTACAATTTCCCTTGGGTCTGTATGAACTGTAGGGGTCGGTGGTCTGTGTGGATGACAGTTTCCTTCCCAAAAATGTAATGCTTCCATTTTCGGTAGGCCTACACAACGAAATACATCTCTTTATCATCAAAGAGATACTTTTAGGCTATGTCTAAAAGTGTTTCACTGTGATATGCCATTGGATGCCCGTGTTGAGTAAGGACTTCCCCAATAGCATAGTCAGAGGCATCTGTCTCGACCTCAAATGGTTGTTGTAAATCTGGTAACGCGAGCACTGGTGTCGTGCAGAGGCGATCTTTCAACTTTGTGAATGCCTTCTGTTGAGATTCAGACCAAAAGTATTTTGCTTTCGCTCCTTCCTTGGTGACTTGACTCAAGGGCCAAGTGATATGAGAAAACCCCAACACGAACCTGCGGTAGGAGTTGGCAAGACCTAGAAAGTTGCAGAGCTCTGTTAGGGTGGTTGGAGATGGCCAATCCCGAATGACTTGGATCTTGGTTAGATCCACATGCACCCCCTGTTCATCAATAATGTATCCCAGATACTAAACCTGGGTCATGCCAAAAGTGCATTTCTCCAAATTGGCACATAGCTTGCGTTGCCGCAGTGTTTGGAGAACCTGTCGAATGTGGTAGAGGTGTTATTCCCAACTCTGGCTGAAGATCAGAATGTCATCCAAGTATACCACTACAAATGAATTGGTGAATGGCCGTAAGATGTCATCCATTAGCCTCATGAAGGTTGCAGGAGCATTCGTCAATCCGAAAGGCATAACCAACCATTCCACTACAAATGAATTGGTGAATGGCCGTAAGATGTCATCCATTAGCCTCATGAAGGTTGCAGGAGCATTCGTCAATCCGAAGGGCATAACCAACCATTCAAAAAGGCCCTCCTTGGCTTTGAAGGAAGTCTTCCACACATCAGAGGGTTTGATTCATACCTGGTGATATCCTGACTTCAGATCGATCTTGCTGAAATATTTCACCCCCTTTAGTTGGTCCAGGAGGTCATCAATCCACGAGATCGAGTACCTATTACGGACAATGATCTTGTTCAGCGCCCGATAATCAATACAGAGTCTCCAAGTTCCATCCATCTTTTGTACCAACACGATCGGGCTCCCACAAGGCGATGAACTCGGATGGATGTGACCTTTCTGCAGGAGCTCTTGAATCTGCTTCTTGATTTCATCGTTCTCCAAAACAGATCGCCGATAAATCGGTCCATTGGGTAGCGGCGCACCTGGGGTCAGATCGATGGAGTGCTTGACCTGACAGTGCAGAGGAACCTCTGCGGGGGAGGTGAAGATGTCCTTGTACTCCTCCACGACCTTGTCCATCTGTAGTTGTCATGCAGAGGGGCCCTGTCTGAAGGCCACGACCACCGTCTTCTTCTTTCCTTGAGGGCGTATCATCAGGAAAACAAATTTCCCGGTTTTGGAAATGAGCTTACTGCATTGTTTTGCGGTAATCAAAGAGATGGCGGTAGGCGGTGCTACCTCTGGTATCCTGTACAACTTATTTCCCAATGTAATAATAACAGCA
>APFE031314640.1:0-23538 GCA_000404065.3 Pinus taeda | reverse complement strand
GCCCGAGAGATCACGACTTATCAATAGATTCGCCTTAAGTTTTCTCCTTGATTTAGATCTAGCTTTTAAAACCAATCACCCAAAATTTCAGATCTTAAGATATTCAAAATTTCACAAGTGACTAGCCAAGTGATCTCCTTTCCTTTTTATAGGCAAGCCCTTATTCAAACCATGGGACAAAACCATTGAAAACCAATACAAGGGATCCAAACCGGGGTCCAATAATTTAGATCCTATACCACGGACCAAAACCATAGGATCATGAATGACGAGCTAAATACCAAGGGCCAAACATAAGAATGCCCACATGTGTGCGCTTCTTTGCATTGGAGTGAGTGAAACTGGGGTCCGCACCTTCTGAACGGAGCACCCGCGGATAGGTCCGCACATATTGGTCGGCGTAGCTGCGGGTCCGTAGCTTTTCTCAGGATCACCTGCGGGTATCTCATATTCTATGATTTTGAGATCCTGAACATAGATCTGCCATTTGAGTGAGTTGCCATCAAGTACAACACTTGTGCCATAACACCAAACTAGAATCATAATGCCAAAAATCTCCCCCTTTGGACTTGATGGTAACCCCAAGATTCTCAAAGCCATTCTCCCCCTTTGACATCAAGGGCAAAGGGTTATGCTCCCCCTGAGAACATGCTTAAGCCTTTGCTTTGCTGATCATGTTCCCCCTAATAAACCAGATTTGCAAAAGGAAAGAAATATCTGCAAGAAGAAGAACAATCCACCAAACACTATAAATGACCGTGAAAGAGATAGAGACATATTGCAGCAATATTCAGATCAACATCCATGATCTCCTTCTGTACTTCCTCCAATATCTTCTACCATAATGCCAACAATGCATTATATGCTCCCCCTGAACCTGTGCCATTCGATCTTCGACCAATCTGCAACCCAGCAAATGTACACATATACCCCATATGAAACTTGCGTACAACCATCAATCTCTGAAACAGATGAGATTCAACAACAAGATGATGCATCAACAACCCCCAGCTTTTCCCTGAGGTATTCAAAGGTCTCCCTGGGCAATGGTTTGGTGAGAATATCAGCAACTTGTTCCTTAGAAGGAACATACTCCAATTTTACCTTTTGTTCCAACACTTGTTCCCGGAGAAAGTGATACTTGATCGGTATGTGCTTGGTTTTTGAATGCATGACTGGGTTCTTCGAAATGCTGATTGCACTTGTATTATCACATAAGATGGAGATAGGTGGTGTACAAGTTATTTGAAAATCCTGCAAGGTGTACATCATCCAAACAAGTTGAGTGCAGCAAGATGCAGCAGCCACATATTCCGCTTCAGCTGTAGATAAAGCAATCGAACTTTGTTTCTTGCTGAACCAAGATACTAATCTGGAACCCATA
Source organism: Pinus taeda (assembly GCA_000404065.3). Taxonomy (NCBI): domain Eukaryota; kingdom Viridiplantae; phylum Streptophyta; class Pinopsida; order Pinales; family Pinaceae; genus Pinus; species Pinus taeda. The sequence continues at coordinate 22,154 of APFE031314640.1, read as the reverse complement.
AAGAATGCACCATCACTTGTGCTCTTCCTATCATCCATGCTTCCAGCCCAATCTACATCTGTATAAGCATGAAGAGTGAGATCTATATCTCTTGGATACCATAAGCCATAGTTTTGAGTTCCTTGAAGATACTTGAAAATTCTATTTACCACCTGAAGATGGGTTTCCTTAGGATTTGCCTGAAATCTTCCAACTATTCCCACTGCATGCATGATGTCTCGTAGGGTACCTGTCAAATAAAGTAGACTTCCAATCATGGATCTATAGGTTGGTTGATGCACTGCTGCTGATTCATCATTTGTACTGAGACTGCATCCTGTAACCATAGGGGTACATACTAGTTTTGAATCTTCCATGCCATACTTCTTCAGAATCTGCTTGAGGTACTTGGTTTGAGACAAGAAGATACTGTCTTCATTTTGTTGGATTTGCAATCCAAGAAAGTCTGTCAGTTCTCCAAGCAAAGACATTTCGAATTCTTTCTACATCACCAAGGCAAAGCTTTGACTCATAGCTTCTTCATTGCTGCCAAAGATCATATCATCTACATACACAACAAGTATTAGCAATTTGTCATTTTCATTTTTTTATATAAAGATTGCTATCTACTGATCCTTTTGAAAATCCTTGTTGATGAAGATATTTGTCTAAACGATAGTACCAAGTCCTTGGAGCCTGTTTAAGACCATAGAGAGCCTTTTTTAATCTGCATACAAGATTTGGATCATTCCCAAGAATGAACCCATCTGGTTGCTCAATGTACACTTCTTCTAAGTCTCCATTTAGAAAAGTTGATTTCACATCCATTTGAAATACTTTGAACTTCTGAAAGCTTGAGAGAGCAAGGAACATTCGGATGGCCTCAAGTCTAGGAACAGGAGCAAAAGTTTCTTCAAAGTCTATTCCTTCTTGTTGAGCATACCCTTTACAAACAGGTCTAGCCTTGGTTCTAATAACTTCCCCATTTTCATTCAACTTGTTCTTGAAGATCCATTTTGTTCCTATGACATTCTTATCTTTTGGTCTAGGAACTAACTCCCAAGTGTTGTTCTTTTTGATTTGTTCAAGTTCTTCATCCATTTCCTTGACCCAACATTCATCTTTGCAAGCTTCTCTTACATTTTGTGGTTTAGTGGAGGAGAGTAATGCCAAATAGCTTGAAGCTTCTGTAATTGTTCTTCTTGTTTGTATTCCAGCCTCCTTTTTCCCCAAAATTTGTGATTCAGGATGATTCTTTTGAACATACCTAGAAGGAGTATTTTCTTCTATCCTTATCTGTTCCTCTGGCTCCTCATGGGTTTCTTCTTCATGGGTCCCTTCTTCATCATCGGTCTGATTTGGAGAGTAGTCTTCATCTTCTTCAATATCTTCATGATTTACTTGCCTAGGGATGTATCCTTTTTCATCAACCACAACATCGATGTTGTCAACAATTCTTCCAAGTCTTTTATTATAACACTTAGATGCTTTTCTGTAGGTAGAATAACCAAGGAGAATGCCTTCATCAGCTCTAGGTTCAAGTTTGCCAAGCTGTTCATCAGTATTATGAATATAGCATTTGCTCCCAAAAATTTTGAAATGCTTTACCGAAGGAGTCTCACCATACTAGAGCTCATGCAGAGTTTGAGTGTTGTTCACTCAGACATTTGTTTTGTTGAGAATAACAACTGCAACATATGCATCTTCACCCGAGAAGGTTGCGGGAGTTCTAGACTCATCAAGCATAGCACGAGCCATTTGTTGGAATGTTATGTTCATCCTTTCCACCACTCCATTTTGCTGAGGAGTCCTAGATGTAGAGAATTCCCTTCTTATTCCATGTTCTTCACAGAAATCGAAAAATTCATTTGAGGTAAACTCCCCACCTCTGTCTGACTTGAGGCACTTAATTTTGTAATCTGATTCATTTTCAACCAGGGCTTTGAAGGATTGGAATTTTTCGAATGCTTCATCCTTGTGATTCATAAGTCCTAACCAAACCATCCTAGAGAAGTTGTCAATGAATAATATAAAGTATTCTTCTCCTCGAGGTGACCTTGTCCTAAATGGACCACATACATCTGTATGGACTAGCTCAAAAGGCCTGCTGGCTGATCCTTCCTTCTCAGGGAAGTTAGTTCTGGTTTGCTTACCAAACTGACATGATTTTCATATGGTGTTGTTTGGAATTTTGATGTCTGGAAGACCACGAACTGTCTGGTATTTGCATGCTTTCCTTATTTGTGAAAAGCTTAGATGTCCCAATCTTCGGTTCCATAACCAGTGTTCATCATCCTTGCTCAAATAGCATTGTTGTGGTCCTTCTTCAAATATGTATAAATTATTTGGAGTTCTTCTTCCTTTGATCATTGTTCTTCCTGTATCAAGATCACGAACACTACACCCATTTGATCGAAATACTACCTCGGTTCCATTATCACACATCTGACTGACACTTAATAGATTATGCTTCAAGCCATCAACATACAAAACATTTCCAGCTTTGACCTTTTCTTTCAACTGAGCAGTTCCTTTTCCTTTTATGGCTGCAGGAGTATCATTTCCAAAAGAGACTTTCTTTCCCTTTTCTAAAGCAGTATATGATTCAAGTTTTTCTTTATCACCTGTCATATGCTTCGAACATCCATTGTTGATGTACCATAGATTTTCCTGTCCTTCTGCATAAAAGGCTATCCCACATCTTTCTGGTTGTGGTTCCTTTATTCTCCATGTTCTGGTGCTTGAGGTTTGTTCCTTTGTCTGCCGAAACCTGCTCCTACATTCAGAAGATTCATGACCAAAGTTATTACTAATAGAACATTCAATTTCATTTTCAAGCGCCAAAAAGTTGTTATAGTTCATTTTCATAATTCCAGGCATACTTATTTCTTTTTGAGCTTCTCTAGTCATGATTGTCTTATAGGCAACACATTGAGCTGCTTTGTGACCAAAGTTATGGCAAGAGAAACATTGGCCATTGAAGAAATTCCTGCGACTATCATCCATCCGATTGTAGTTCTATGACATCCATTCTTGGAATAAGATTGGGAAGGATTTTACCTGGGTTGGTTGTAGCTTCTGTTTGTCCTTTAGGAAGTTCCCCCGATTTTCTTGATTAGTCTTTGTTCGTTCTTGATGAAGACTGTCCCTGATTACCTGATTGAATTTCTATTAGGTTTTGTTCACTCTTCTTGCTGCATCAAGATAATTTGGAGGTGGAAGCTTTTTGAGATGTTTCACATTACTCCCAGACCGTCTTGATTAGAGGGACGATGCCCATTGATAATCTACTCCAGCAGTATATCTTTAACAATTTAAGGTTAAGGCTTTGTTTTCTCAATTTCCTTTCTAAGGCCAACAATTTCACATTCTAACTTCTCAAGAAATTTTTCTTTTTCATCAAGTTGAAATTGCAGAGTATCAATGATCACATTCTTTTCTTCTAAACATCTTTTGAGGCTAGAAATCTCTTCATAAAAACCATCCACATCTATAGCATCCAAGTAATCATCATCTTCAAAGGCCATTAAAAGTTTATAGTGATTACCTCATTCATCTTCATCGCTATTTGATATTCCATCACTATCTTCATGAGTGTAATAGCTTTTCTTATTTGCATTTTGTTTCTTTTTCCATCTAACAGGTTCCTTCCCCTTGTCAATCTTATCCTTATGAGGACATTTGGTAGCATAGTGACCTACTCTTCCACAAGCAAAACATTTGAAAGGTAACTTACTTCTGAATCTTCCAGTACCCCGTTGAAGATTTCTGACAAAATTTGATTCTTCTTCTTCTTCTGACGCGTGTCCTGACTCATGGTACTCTCCTTTGCCTGAAGCCTTGAAGGCAGCTACTCTCCTGTCTGATGGACCTCCTTTCCTCATCTCATAAGCAGTTAGAATTCCGTGCAGCTGTGACAATTTAAGGTTTTGTAGATTCTCCTTTTCTTCTATAGCAGAAACTTTAGATTCAAATCTAGATGACAAAGATCTTAGAACTTTTTCAACCACAACAACCTCTTTTATTTCTTCAGCCACAATCTCATCTACACGAAGAAAATAATTAGCCACACTTTTATCATTATACATCTTGAGATTTTCATACTGAATCCCGAGGGTTTGAAGTTTTGCTCGTTTTACCTGATCATCTCCTTCATAGCTCAGAACAATCTTGTCCCATATCTCTTTTGCGGATTTAAACTGCATTACCTTGACAGATTCTGATTGAGATAGGCATCCTAATAGAGTATTGACTGCTTTTGCATTTGTTTCATACTTCTTCTTCTCAGTCAGATCTGTAGGAGTTGCTGATGGAAAAGTATACCCTGTATCTATGATATCCCAGACTTCTGTACGAAGAGATTGAAGATAGGCAGTAACTCTTACCTTCCAATAAACGAAGTTTGTCCCATCAAAAATTGGTGGCCTGATTGATGCTTCCCTCTTGTAGTTTCTCATGATGAAAGATCTTCCTTCAAGCGATCAAGCTTCTTCTGAAGGACCTGCTCTGATACCTATTGTTGGAAATAATACTGAGAAGGGGGGGGCTGAATCAGTATTATCAAATTCTTTTCAATATTCCTTCTCCTTAATTTAATCTTTAGATATTGATCATTAACTTGTATGTCAGTACCATATAATAATGAGCATGAAACAAGAAAAACCGATAGTCACACCAAAGAACACCAGATATAAGGTGGAAACCCAATGTGGGTGAAAACCACCTGCTGCAATATGTCTCTATCTTCTTTCAATTAGAAACTTCTTTTACAATGATTTTGTACTGGTGCAGTCCTTTACCAGTACGCAGGTTGCGACCTGCAGAGAGCTACAACTCTCTCTTGTTTTCCAGTCTCTCCTGGAAGGGAGCTACAACCCCCTTAGCTCTTTTACTTCTTTAAGGACCACATTTCATAAATTTTCAGACTGGATCCATAAACATCAAATAATCATCAAGTACATGTAAATCACCCAATCTCCTTATACAATGAACCAATGAATCACCCAATTCTTCAGAATGCAATAGGGGCCTGTGTATATCCGCAGCTCTTCTGAGTCTGAACTGCACAGATCCGCACTGGTCGTTCTTCTGCTCTGCGTACTTTTCTTCAGATCCGCACCTTTACTTTCTGACTTACAACGTACATCCGTATTGTGCCTTCTGCTCTCCTGCGTACCTCACACTTCACCTTTTTCTATGCTACGTGTGCCCTGCACTGTGCCTTCTCCTTTGCTGCGTACCCCGCACTGCGCCTTTGGCTGCGCTGCGTACCCCCGCACTGAGCCTTTTACTGCGTTGCGTACCCCGGCACTGCGCCTTCAGATCACCTACGGACTTCTGATTGGGGCCAAATTTACAGTCCTTCAATGTGCCACAGTCATCCAGATCCACAGATCTATTCATGCGCCCGAGAGATCACGACATGTCAATAGATTCACCTTAAGTTATCTCCTTGATTTAGATCTAGCTTTTAAAATCAAACACCCAAAATTTGAGATCTTAAGATATTCAAATTACAAGTATATGGCCAACAGATCTCCTTTCCTTTTTATAGGCAAGCCTTTCACAAAACCATGGTCCAAAACCATAATAACAAAATACCATGAACCCAAGACTTGGGATCAATACTTTTGGATGCAATACCACGGACCGAAACCATTTGATCAAAAATGGTTGGACTAATACCATGAACCATTCATGAATATTCCCACGTGCACACGCTTTTATGCATTAGAGAGAGTGAAATTGGGGTCCGTACCTTCTGAACGTATCACCTGCGAGCATGTATGCACTCCTTGGTCGGTGTACCTGCGGGTTCACAGCTTCTTCTAAGATTACCTGCGGGTATCCTAATTTCCATGATTTTGAGTGCCTGAATTGAGATCTGCCACAAAAGTGAGTTTCCATCAAGTACAACACCTGTACCATAGAGCCAAACCAAAATCATAATGCCAACAATTTGCGAATATTGCTCATCAGTTCCCCAGGTATGTGTTGTGTCCTTCCCCGCATTTGATTTGTTTTCACTGAAATATTCCTTGCCATGCATGTTGCTTGTTTCCAGATCTTTCAGGTGTTCATCTATCTCAATGGCTTCCGAGAGAGCAAGATCTCAGGACATTTATGGTATTGCAACTGGAGCAGTAGTTGAGCAGGTGTCCTCTAGTCTGCTGATCTACGAAGATACGAAGTTGTATCTAGACAAGGACATCAAACTCAAGTGGCAAGAGGTGAATGAAACATTCGCAGGTACTTTTGAGGAAGAACTTGAAGACAGTCAGGTGTACATGAACATTCATTAGTCTGGCTTGTACCTGATTGCATGCAGATACCCCACATTCCCATGCACGGACATGATTCACTAGATCGTTTCTTACACTGACCCCGAGATGATGACCTTGAGCAGTGTTATTGGGATGAAGCTTGCAACCTTTTGGGCATGATATTACAATGAGATGTATTAGATGACCAAGCCCATGACTGTCATGACTCCTCCATCTAGCTTGCCCAACAACAGAGCTCACTCTAGAGACATTCTGAAGGATTGGGTAAAGGCGCCAACTCGTTTTAGGATGACACCCAACCAAATCTATAAGACAAATATATTGAGGAAGGCATACTAATACTTGGTCATATTCGCATGCTGACTAATTGGCCAAGAAAGCACTGAGACATTTCCTCAGAGTTGGGTGATCACGCTGGACCAACTAGTTAGAAAAGCAAGACCATGCAACTGGTCCATCATACTGGCTCACCAGCTGAAGGAACAAGTCACGAAGGCTCAACAGTCACCCGATGGTATGAATGCAGAGATTTATATGTCTGCTTACATTCTAGATGTAGTTTGTGCCCAACATGAGTTCCCGGGATTTGAGTGGGCATGCTCACCATCGGAGACTATTGTGAACACGTATTTCAAGCTGTTGTCAAAATGCAGTTTTAGAGGAGTGATCATATGGATATCCGACCATTTTTTCACCCCATTGTACAGGTTGATATTGGAATAGGATCCACCTTGCTTGTCAGAGGAAGTGATGAAGGCATTGCTAGGCATTGCAGATTGGTATGCCTCACTATCCGGCACGTTCATCTGAGTGTTCAGTGAAAAAAAGTCTCCGCATGTTCTGCCAAATTTTTCCTTGGACGTGCTTGTCATGTAGGAAGTAGCATACCACATCTCGGCAGGATTGACAGCGAGACTATAGTAGAGGGAAAAGGCACCTTTGTCCGCTCTTCTATTGCAGATTGGGTTATATGAGATTTGGAGTATCAAGCAAGCGGATGTCGAAGCATAGCAGACGAGGAAGTATCCTTTCGACCTCTGAAGCTTCAACCCGTATGACCCACATTGCATTGTGAAGGATCACTGTGTGAGAGTTTAGTTCAACTGGATCCGTGGGGTATGTCATTGGGTCGGGGGTACTGTTACAATTCCTCCATAGCCAATGAACAAGTCGGCTTTGCCATAGAGTGGTTAGCAAAGCAGCATGAAGCAGCATCACGGAGAGCAGCAATAGTAGTAGCAGTAGTAAAGGCAGCAGAGCCAAGCATACCTATGTGCAACAAAGGGAAGAGGAAGATTGTCAACCACATGGAGGAGGAGAAAAGGTGCAAGTTTTGAGCAGATCCACTTGTAGAACAAGAAGTTATGGCTATTTAGGTGAAGAGGCAGCAGTGCAGCAAGCGAATTGCACGAAGGCAGAGGGATAAGAAGAGAAAGGAAGAAGCAGAGAAGGAGTTGCACAAGCTGATGGAGCAACCCAAAAGGAACAAGAGTTGCACCAATAGGAGAAGAAAATGCATCAGCAGCAAACACAACAAGGGACACATCATGTGTAGATAGACGAAACAACGCCCATACAAGTATTTGATTCATCTAAACAACTGGCATCAGGTGAACAGGGTGAACCATCACAGGTGAAAGAATTTGCTTGTGACATAGAACAGGTGCTTGAACAGTTGGATGAATACATGGTGCAACAAGAGTTGGAACAGGATACTGACCTCATGCCTCATCAAAAAGAGGTCGACTCACCCGCTTCATTGCATCTCGATGATGAGAAAGTCTCAAATGTCCAAGGAGGCACTGAGATCCTTGATGGTCAACTGGAAGCAGAGATGCACAACATCTCCTTTAACGAATCTCATCACAGAGTTATGTAGTCTCAGAGAGTACCGACTTCGGAGGACCAAACATACCATATGAAATTTGGAAAGAAAGTGATTGTGACTGATGTGCACAAGCATCCAGCTGCTTTAGCTGATGCAACTAGAGTGTACGCCAAAGCCACTAAATCAAGTGTTCATTTTCTCATAGCTGAGAGTGAGTGAATGGTGAAGGAACTACAGGTGGCCAAGTAGGGAGGAGACTTGGTGACAATGTCCACCCGAGCTGAACTAAAGAAGGCAATACTAGATGAAGTATTGTCCTTAGACACAGTTATACGAGCATTGTACTCCAAGTTTGGTACCGTGCATCAAGCAGTCTTTCATCTCCACGGATGGTAGCAGCGATGTGCGAGAAGAGAATGCATCTTGAAGAACATACATATTATTGTTGATAATATGGAAGCATGGATGATGAATTACAAGGGAGCCCTGATTCACTTTCCAAAGACGATGAAGGCCAATGCGGTCGAGTTGCAAGCACGTATCCGGAGTCAGATCTAGAATTATGAGGACCTACCGTAACTCATCACTAGCATATAGGCTTCCCATGCATGTGTATTCAAAAGCATGGAAGTTATAGTGCACACTCATCTGATCCCATCACTTGGGACTCTCACCTAGGTGAAGACAAAGAAGCAACTCTAACAGGAGCTTGACTCATACTTCGACGAGTTGATGCACATCACCACCAGCCCAGACTTTCCTATCAATGCAGACATCATGTGAAAGTATGTTGTTGGCCTAGCCACACCGAAGACAATGACACACATGTTCACAGACGAGCTGGAAAGAGGAGCTCGAGCAATGTACCCAGATGCTATGGAGGCCAGGTTCAAGTTTTAGATGGATGTCACAGCAGAACACATAGACACTATCAAGGACTAGCAATCTTGGCATCAATATGTCATTGTTGATCAGCATGACGATGTTGAGCAATTGAACTTCTATGGTTGTATAAGTCTGAATGATGTTTAGTTTGGCTTGTCCAAGCCATTGTTCACATGGGTACATTTTCATTGTAATGTTGAGTCATGTCAATTTTTAGTCAAGTGTCAAGAGTGGATGTAACAATCATAGAGTAGGTGAAGAGTCATGAGGGTAGTTGAATGGTCACAAAGGGGAATGTCAAGGGTCACCCCACACTTTTCTATAAATAGTCCCTCATAACTCATTGTATATGATTTTGGTCAGCCAAGCTTCTACTAAGACTATCTTGAAGAAGGCTTGGACAATATTGTAATGTGCCTTGGTTTCTCCATTGAATGGAGCTAGTACATCTCTTTGGAGGAGCGGGCAGATGTCGCTGTAATGTTCCACTGTTGGGGCTAGCATGTTTACATGGATTTATTGTATCATTGTGACTTAAACTTATTTATATAAAAAGAGCCAACACATTTTCATGCATATTTTATTATTGTAGTTGGACTGCTCCGGTTGCTTTAATGATATATGTTGTTTAACTTATGTACTTGTGTATGAACTGATTCACATGAAATTATATGAATCCTATTGTTAATGTGTTGCATATGTTGTTAATTCTATCATAGTCCGTGTTGACTACTCTGTCAGACATCAGACAGACCTTTTGTTTGAACCTTGCTGTAACAACCACTGCACTCATCTCGGACTGATCCATGAGTGTCATACGTGTTATGTTACCTTGTACGATGTGACTTCTGCATCCGAGTGGACTGCTCCATCAGAAGCTACGCATTTCCTTTTGTGTTGTGTGTTCCTAGCCAAGTTGGGACTGATCCCTTTCAACTTGGAACTCACCTTCACCTCCTATGCCCTTTGAAGTGTTGGAACCTCTCATACACCTTCCTTGATTCACTGCATTAGTCACAACCTTGTTGCTGACAAAGTTATCCTACTTGCTTGTGTGTGACATCGCGGTCAAGGAATTACCTTAGGACCCACTGATGGTACTCCTACACCAAATGGTCTGAGGTCTAATTAGGACTTCTTACCGAGGAGATCCCCTTAACATGTTGACAGGTCCAGCACCGTCAACATTTTTGGTGCTAGAAGGAGGGCCTGATGACAAGCAGTGTCCTCTCATCCAGTTTTGAACCTTTGCATATCTTTCATGGAGTCTTGCACTCTTCTTCGAATCCCCTGAGGTGTTTTTCGAATCATGAAGATATCTCCATCTCAGGGAAGCAGTTCGATCTCTTGTCCACTCAAATGTATGATGGTGAAGGCGAAGTGGCTTGTCCTGAGCACTTACATAACGTTTTATCAATGGTTCATGAGGAAGATGAGTTTTCTGATGAACAATCCGGTTTGTTGCTTGCATACACTTTGTGAATCTCCATTTTGTTGGATGCTCAGCCTGCCATCTAACACCGTGCACTCATTTGAGGATTTATGTGATCTTATTGAAGACACATTCTATCATTGTGATCCAGACCATCTTGACCAGAAACTGTTACAGCAACGGAGGGCTCCGCATGAATTTGTTATTGATTTTTGGCAGTGCTTCCATAACTTGAAGTTTCAAGCTCTAAGGAGCCAGATGAAGTTTTCTTATCTTTGGGACCGGTTTTAGTATTGCCTTAAGAAATCTGCCCATCCCAAGAGGAAGCTCGATATCAAGCCTCACTCAACATTCTTCATTGATGGAACTGCACAATCTCATGTGGGAGCGAGCATTGTCTTAACCGACTGTCCACCTCCCTCTCATTCAATAGCTCCACCACTACCTAGTTATGTTGAGGATCATGCTCACACACTTGTTCATCCTTCACACTCTCCCAACATCACTTCAATCAATTGTCGTGTAGATTTGGTTGTGAGTCCTTCGAGTTCTCATATGAATTCTTTTCTTCGACCTCTATCTTCGCACTCAGGTGTTCCTCTGGATGATGTTGTCTTGTGTTCATCCATTCTAGACTCTTCACTTGTTATGAACTAGGAATAACCCACTGATGGAGTTGGTGTTGCAAAACCAACATGCGTTGTCATTGATGAAGAGTATGAGTGAGAGCTTGAATATCAACACTCTGCAAAGGATGACTCCCTTCCATCTGAGCCCCCTCTATTCTTTCCTAACCTCTTCGGTGAACCTACCATCCTTGATTTTGCATGTGTATCTTCATCCACAGATGCACCCATTATTGATCACTCGCAGGACTCATCGGATGTTAGTCCATCATTTGACAATGGAGAGGATAAGTTACTCATTGAAAATCCACTTTATCCTTCATTTATCTTTTCTAGAAACACAAAGGATGAGTTTTTTTTGCTTTTCATCTACCCCTCTGTTTGATTCATCTGATCATGAGGATGCCGAAGAATTCATTGATTTTTCTGATCATGGCAGTCGTGATCCATTTGCTTCCATTTTTTATCACGATCATGAATCTATCGCAGTTGATATTTCGAAGCCACCGGTGTATGATGATCTACTTGATGATAAAGTTGAGACACCCAATACTTTCGAGGCACTTCAGCCCGAGCTGATGGTTATGTCAGGTCCTCGTTATCCTGGGGTTAGTCTCACTTCTGATCATGAAACTGTTCAATCACCCAAGGTGATGAGCCTCATAAATGGGTAATTATATGGGCTAATTTTACCTCCTAACCTAGTCAAATCAACCATTCTCTTATCTTATTACATGATTTTCTGATTATATTTATGCTTATAAAGTGAGTTGAGTTAGTTATTGTGCCTTGTGGTCTAACCTGTATTTAATGCAGATTATTGATGGATTTTGAGGTCAAATTCAAGGATCCACAGGAAAAATGGCAACAATAACGTGAATTTGATAGAGGAGAGGAATTATAGGAGGGAATCCCCCTCATTTATTACTCCTCACTTCAAATTCCCCTTCATTCAGCTCGGAGTACAAGCAGTCGAATCATGCACTAGAAGGCAACCGAGCAAGTGGAGGATGACTGATGATTATCTTGAGTTTTGGGAGACAAGCCTCCCTTATTTTAAGGAATTAGTTAGCTTAATTTGTATAAGTATAGAAGCCTAGGGCCTCACTAGGGTCTGATTTTTGCTTATGTAAACTCTGCTCATATTTCAAGCTTATTATTTTGTGACAGTTTCATGTAATCTTTCTATTGTTTTGAGAATAAAGATGGAATCCTTTTTGAGCTAGCACTGAGTTACCTCAGAGGGATGAAGCTCTTGGGTTAGGGCCCAATCCAAGTAGCCAAGCTCCTCTTTACTTGTATTTTTATGCTTTGTTTCAGTTTGTAGATTAGTTTGTTGTTAGATGTATTTCTCTTATGGTTAAGAATAGGTTGTTTTGATGATTTAATAGTTTGCTTCCATTTGTGATTTATGTAGTAGGTTAAGCAGTGACCATCAAAGATTCAAAAGGATAGCAATAGTGCCTTGGCCTCTCTTCCTCCCTCTGGGACCATGATTTGAGGCAAAGACTCTCTTGCTACCCCAAAAACACAGATTTTCCTCATTCATAGGACTTCTAGTGTTTGCATCTTTTTAGTAGGTTAATAGTCTAGCTTTGCTTTGTTTTAGATCTTATTCATCATTTTCACTTCCTGATTTGAAATATTCTTCTTTCATGCTTTCCTTTCCTACAACATTTCTCAACATTTCCTTTATAGATCATAGTTTAGACCATTTTTATGCAAAACTTCGTTTTTCCTAAATGCATTCATTTCACTTGTTGCTTGATTTCCTTGGTTGAATGTCAGATTCTATGCAACAGATTTCTTCCAGTAGTAGGCCAGATCATCAGCAATCACACCCTCCATCTGATCCATGCCCTATAGGTCTCCCAAATCTCACCTCAATTCTGCCCTAGTTTCCTGCATTTTTCCATAGAATTTCTTCCTCTCTCCTTGAGCAAATCCAATCATCTTTTTCTCTCCTGATGGTTCATGGTAGACCATAGGCACCCTAAAATCTCCTTCCAACCTTCATCCACCTTTTTCACCCACTCTCACACCCTCAAAATAGTGAAAACTTCTCTCGGCCTCCTCCGGTAGGCCTCCTGTAATTCCCTGTTTTCCTCCTATAGATTTCCTGTGTCCTCTTGTAGATTTTTCTGTAGCCTTTGTTTTGAAGGCTGAGTGTGGGAAAAACCTCTAGAGTGCCACCTATAACCTCCTAAGACCCATCCACACCATCCTACATCCTCTCAAGTCCCAAAACCACCCTTCAACGCCACCTATTCCCTGCCACACTCACACACAATAAATTACATGCACGTCAAATTCACATAAAAATCCAAAAATGTGTTTTTTGCTTATTTACTTCTAGAAATAGCATAGTTAGATGTTGTTTACTTCCTTGAGTAGGTAATGGCATTCCTGTCATGGTTCATAGTGCTTTATGCAAAAGTAGAATTAGTTTGTTAATTAGGGTTTACTAGGTTTGCTTTACATTTCAGTCTTTCTCCTTTCTGCAATTAAGATAGCATCTGTAGAGTAATCTTTCTTTCCTTTGGCTTGAGCTCATAGTGATCTTGCACCAGCTAACCAAGTGACAACCTGTAGTGAGAATTAGTACTTGTGCATACATCATTGACGCTTCCAATTTTGTTACGAACTACCGGGTTGATAAGAGTAAAATAGATAGCCCAGGAGTTGCAGCATTATTGCTGCAATACTGGTGCTCACCACAAGGCTCCTCATCACTCATATATATACGTTAAAGGTACATCTCACTTATAGATCACACTTCCTCCACTAGAACTGCACGATCCCATTGCTCATGCATTGGAGGAGTCTTACATTGCAAGCACTCGTGCATGACGCAAGTTATCTTTGTTTCTTTCATTTGCTTTCATGCCATAGTCAAAAGTGTGCTTATGCTTCAAAGTTGCACGTAGTGTCACACAGCACCATGATAAGTCAACGAATTTCCCGTCATGCACATGCACTCACTCATGTCCAATGGGCACTTCGAAACACGAAGTGTGGTTGGCTTCATTGTTATATCTTTCTTACTTTCTAGTTCACACCACTGGCTTGCACGCAGACCAAGCCTTCACCAAGATGGGTCTACCAATGCACCGGTGGTTGCATTGGAAGTATCAATTCACGTGATCAGGCCCATGCACTATCAGTGTAGGAGTAGGAGTAGTATTTGCTTTCAGTTGTTTGCTTGCATGCTTGTTTGCTTATTTGTTTGCTTGCTTACTTGCTTTGCTTTCACTTTTGCTTCTTATTTTTCTTTTCTTTGATGTTTGTTAGATCGTTTGCTTCATTGGTAGGTTAGTCTTTCATGAAACCATACTCTTGAAGCAAGCTGGGCAAAGTATAAGAGGGCTTGTACAACTATCACTACTTCGTTATCTATCATCTGGCCTTTGTATGACGAGCTTGGTACTCTTAGTCCATGATACGTCAATGGAAAATATGTACTATTCGAAACGAACCTTGGTGAAAACACTAAACTTGTGCACTAACTAGTGTCACCTTCTATAGTCGGTTTTTTTTGGGTTAACCCTTGTCAGCCGAGTCAAGTAGAGGAAGGTGAGGGGAAAACCTTAACAGGCACGTCATAGATATAATAAACTACTTCTCTACTAGAACAACCTCTTCTTCTCTCAATAAGTTAGGATCCCTCTTTCGCATTTGAAATGAATAAGTGTTATGCATAGTGAAATTGAAAATGAAAAAGAAAAAATATGAAGGAAAAGTCAAAAAATTCAAATGAAAAATGAATAAGGCGAAATAAGAGAAAGGCTTCCTACGTAGGGAGGTGATGCAAGTAACTCCGTCAGGGTACTGACCAGGCTCGCTGGTAGCAGATCCATTCTTATGGTCCTATGTGACTCCACCGGGATACTGTCCAGGCCTTCTCATAGTGGAGCAACACCTGAGATGAAACTAAGACTCCGACAACTATACTTCTTTTGCACCTATATACCCCTAAACCCCAATCGAAACAACTGTGTTTCCTTGGCCTGGAATGTGTGTCAATCGACTAAGGGCTTGGCAGATGCTACATATTACAATCAAGTTAGTGTGAAACCAATATGAGCTAAGAACTAAATAATAATTCCAAAGGTGTTACACTTGCTTTTCACGAACAAGGTCTATGCAGAGAGCTAGAGTTCTACTAGTGTGTCGCAAAGTGTTGTAGCGGCTACAACCACCCTCCAAAATTTTTCCTTAGCCAGTTTTGGATCCTCCCTACCAACCTTACACAACACTTTGTCTTGCTTCATCAAGTACTCAAGATTCAGTGCTTTTCATGCACAAAGGGAGCTTGTCAAGTACAACTGATCCATTCCCCTCATAGGCTGTTCACCTGGACTTGGTCTAGCTACAGGCTGAGCAGCTTCCCTTTGAAAATTGCGCATTTCTAGAGGGAAACCAAACTTCCCTCCAGGAATTGTGCAATCCTCTCTAACAGCCTATTGGGTCACAGGATTGTGCAATCCTGCCAACCCCACAAGATTTACGCAAATTTTCCTAGCAGCAGGCTATTCAGCCTAGGATTTGAGAAAATCTGGGTAGTAGCCAGGTGCTCTACCATGAAATTATGCAAACTTCCTGGGCCATCATCCCCACTCCCAACCAAGAATGAGCATTTTTCCCAAGCAGTTGAGCCCTTGCATGCATGGACAGTCTGGTTGACTAGTTCAATTTGGGACTGAGGAAACTCAAGCAAGAGAAAACATGCAAAAGTCATCCCATGATTCAAGGGGCTATTTTTAGCAGCTGGGGGTTACATGCAAAGTTGTTTTAGAAGTTTCACTCCAAGTCTCACTTTTTCCTAGATTTGTGGCATGTGCATCATGAGAGAAAACCTATTTATTCCACACATCAGAGCTCATTCATTCACATCAATCTTGGAGCTTTGAAATCCCACAGCACATCCAGGACTCTTTGACACATACAGCTTAGGTATTCACCAATAAGTGGCCTCAACTTGTTTTTTTTAGCATTTTTGTAGCTTTTTGTGTATTTGCTTGTGTGAGTGTTGTTTGCTTGATTTCTTTGAACACCTATTTTCACTTCCATGTATTCTAGCTTGACCTAGCTTTGTTTCAGTTTTCGTTGCTATCTCACTGTTGTCACATGCATGAAACTGTTTTGCATGGACGTTCGCCCAACCGATGAACTGCCTCACCCACATGCCTGTTGATCTATTTTTTGAATCTTTCATTCATGTTTTGCATGCATTTTCTATCACTTATGCTATCACTTAGTGTAGCCATGCATTTTATTGTCTTACTTGATTTCATTTTCCTATCAGCGAGTCAGGCCAACCTTGGCCCGGGCTCTGCCTTCCCCAAGGCTACATTGCACAATCTGGGAAAGGAAGGCTAACCTTCCTCTCCAGACTTGTGCATTCTTGATTAGCACTGGCCTCTAGGATTGATTCATGCATTTCTTGAGGGAAATGGCTGCTTGGCCCAAGAAATTGTGTAAATCTGACCCTGGGCCAAAAGTCCTTCCCAGCTGGAATTGTGCATTGTTCAATCCCAATAGCCAGCCACCTGATTGGATTGTGCATTTTACAGATCCAGAAACTAGTCCTATCTCTGAGACAACCCAGATAGCCCTTTTCGTAGTTATGGCTATGAGTCACCTAGCCTCCCAGTGAAATTTGCACAATCTTGCTTATCAATTCCTTAGGTATGTGTTGTGTCCTTCCCCGAATTTGCTTTGTTTTCATTGACATATTCCTTTCCATGAACGTTTCTTTTTTCCATATATTTCAGGTGTTCATCTGTCTCAATGGCTTCCAAGAGAACAAGATCTCAGGGCATTTATGGTATTGCAGCTGGAGCAGCAGTTGAGCAAGTGTCCTCTAGTCTGCTGATGTACGAAGATACGAAGTTGTATCTAGACAGGGACATCAAACTGAAGTGGCAAGAGGTGAATGAAACATTCACGGGTACTTTTGGGGAAGACATTGAAGACCATTAGGTGTACATGAACATTCATAAGTCCGGCTTGTACAGATTGCATGCAGATACCCCACATTACCATGCATGGACATGATTCACTAGATTGTTTCTCACACTAACCCCAAGACGACGACCTTGAGTAGTGTTATTGGGATGAAGCTTGCAACCTTCTGGGAACGAGCTTATGATGAGATGTATTAGATGACAGAGCCAATGACTATCATGACTCCCCCATTCATATTTCCCAACAATAGAGCTCACTCTAGAGACATTATGAAGGATTGGGCAAAGGAGCCAACTCGTTTCAGGGTGACACCCAACCAGATCTATAAGAAAAAGATATTGAGCTAGGCATACCAACACTTGGTCATATTCGCATGCCGACTGAGTGGCCAAGCAAGCATTGAACCTTCCCTCAGAGTTGGGTGATCATGCTGGACCAATTGGCTAGAGAAGGAAGACCATGCAACTTGTCCGGCATAATGGCTCACCAGCTAAAGGAACAAGCCACGAAGTTTTGGCAATCACCCAATGGTATGCATGCAAAGATTTATATGTACGCTTACATTCTAGATGAATTTTGTGCCCGACATGAGTTCCCAAGCTTGGAGTGGGCATGGTCACTGATGAAGATTATTATGAACACGTATTTCAAGCTGTTGTACGAGTGCAACTTTAGAGGAGTGATCATACGGTTGTTCGACCATTTTATCACCCTAGTGTATAGGTTGATATTCGAACAAGATCCACCATGCATGTCAGAGGAAGCGATGAAGGAATTGCTAGGCATTGTAGATTGTTATGCCTCACCGTCCGGCACGTTCATCAGAGTGTTCAGTGCGGAGAAGACTCTGCATGTTCTACCAAAGATCACCTTGGATGTACTTGTCATGCAGGAAGTAGCATACCACATCTCGGTAGGGTTGACAGCTAGACTGCAGTGGAAGAAGAGGGCACCTTAGCCCTCTCTTCCATTGCAGATTGGGTTATATGATGTCCAAAGTATCAAGCAAGCAGATGTTGAAGTAGAGAAGATGAGGAAGTATCCTTTCGACCTCTGAAGCTTCAGCCTGTATGACCCACATTGCATTGTGAAGGATCACTGCGTGAGAGTTCAATTCAACTGGATCCATGGGGCATGTCATTGGGCCGAGGAGGACTCATGGAGGTACTACTTCAATTCCTTGAGACCAAATGAACAGGTCAGCTTCGCCATAGAGTGGTTAGCAAAGCAGCATAAAGCAACATCACGGTGACCACCAATAGTAGCAATAGTAGCAGCAACAGCAGAGGCAATAGAGCCAAGCATACATGTGCATGACAAAAAGAAGAGGAAGATTGTTAACCGCATGGACGAGGAGCAAAGCTACAAGTTTCGAGCAGATCCACTTGGAGAACAAGAAACTATGGATATTCAGGCGAAGAGGCAGCAACGCGACAAGAGAATCGCGTGAAGGCAGAGGGATAAGAAGAGAATGGAAGAAGAAGAGAAGAAGTTCCACGAGCTGAGGGAAGTGCAACAACAACAGACATAGCAGGGGAGCCATCATGTGTAGACAAATGAAGAAGCACCCGTACAAGTAGTTGATTCATCTGAACAGTTGGCATCAGGCGAACAGGGTGAACCATCACAGGTGCAATACTTTTCTCATGAGATAGAACAAATTCTTGAACAATTGGATGCAGACATGGAGCAACAAGAGTTGAAATAGGATACCGACCTCATGCCTCATCACAAAGAGGTCACCTCACTGGCTTCATTGCATCCTGATGATGAGCAAGTCTCAAATGACCAAGGAGGCACTAGGATCCTTGGTGGTCAACCAGAAGCAGAGATGCACAACATCTTCTTTGACTAATCTCATCACAAAGTTGTGCAGTATCAGAGAGTATTGACTCCGAAGGACCAAACATCCCTTATGCAATTTGGAGAGCAAGTGATCATGATTGATGTGCACAAACATTCAGCTGCTTTGGTCGATGCAACTAGAGTGTATGTCGAAGCCACTAGCTCAAGTGTTCGTTTTCTCATAGCTGAGAATGAGTGAATGGAAAAGGAACTACAAGTGGCCAAGAATGGAGGAGCCTTGGTGACAATGTCTACCCGAGCTGAACTGAAGAAGGAAATACTCAATGAAGTATTGTCCTTGGAAATAGTTATGCGCGAATTGTACTCCAAATTTGGTACCGTGCATCAAGCAGTCGTTCATCTCCACAAATGGCAACAGTAGTGTGCAAGAAGGGCACACATCTTGAAGAACATATATACTGTTGTTGATAACATGCAAGCATGGACAATGAAGTACAAGGGAGCCCCACTTCATTTGCCAAAGATGATGAAGGCTAATGTAGTCAAGCTGCAAGCATGTATCTGGAGTCAGATCTGAAGCTATGAAGACCTACCGCAACTCATCACTATAATACAGGATTCCCATGCATGAGTATTCAAAAGCATGGATGTTATAGTGCACACTCATGCAATCCCATCACTTGGGACTCTCACCTAGGCGCAGACAAAGAAGTAGGTCCGACAGGAGCTTGACTCGTACTTCGACGGGTTGATGCACATCGCCACCAGCCTAGACTTGCCTATTAGTGCAGACATCATACACAAGTACGTTGCTGGCCCGACCACACTAAAGAAAATGATGTGCATGCTCATAGATGAGTTGGACAGAGGATCTCGAGTAGTGTACCGAGATGCTATGGAGGCAAGGTTCAAGTTTCCGACGAATGTCACAGTAGAACACACAAACATTATCAAGGACTACCAATTTTGGCATCAATATGTCACTGTTGATCAGCATAAGGATGTCAAGCAGTTGAACTTCTATGGTTTTCTAAATCTGAATGATGTCTAGTTCAGCTTGTCCAAGCCATTGTTCACATGGGTACATGTGCATTGTAATGTTGAGTCATGTCAAGTGTAAGTCAAGTGTCAAGAGTGGATGTAACAATCATAGAGTAGGTGAAGAGTCATGAAGGTAGTTGAATGGTCACAGAGGGGAATGTCATGGGTCACCCCACCCTTTTCTATAAATTGTCACTCATAACTCATTGTATAGGCTTTTGGTCAACCAAGCTTCTACTAAGACTATCTTGAAGAAGGCTTGGATAGTATTGTAATGTGCCTTGGATTCTCCACTGCACTAAGCTAGTACATCTCTTTGGAGGAGCAGGTGGATGTGGCTGTAACGTTCCACTATTGGGGCTAGCAATTTTGCATGGATGTATTGTATGATTGTGAGTTACACTTCTTTATATAATAAGAGCCAACACATTCTCATGCATATGTTGTTATTGTAGTTGGACTGCTCTGGTTTCTTTAATGATATATGTTGTTTAACTTACATACTTGTGTATGAACTGATTCACATGCAATTATATGAATCTTGTTGTTAATGTGTTTCATATGTTGTTAATGTTGTCACTGTCCATGTTGACTTCTCTACCAGACATCAGACAGACCTTTCACTTGAACCTTGTTGTAACAACCATCGCACTCGTCTCGCACTGATCTGTGAATGTTGTACATGTTATCATACATTGTATGACGTGACTACCGCATCCAAGTGGATTGTTCCGCCGGAATTTGTGCATGTCCTTTTGTGTTTTGTCTTCCTAGCCATGTTGGGACTGATCCCTTTCAACCTGGAACTCATCTTCACCTCCTTCCCCCTTCAAAGTGTTGGAACCTCTCATACACCTTCCTTGACTCACTGCATCAGTCACACCCTTTCTACTAACAAAGTTATCCTACTTGCCTCTGTGCGACATCGCGGTCAAGGCATTACCTTACGACCCACTACTGGGACTCCTACACCAAACGGTCTTATGTATAGTTGAGACTTCTTACCGGGGAGATCCCCTTAACATGTTGGATGGTCCAGCACCATCAACATAATCATACCAAACTAGCATTGAGAATAATTTTCAATCGATTTTATTACAAGTTCACCAAATATGAAGGAAAAAGTGTCACCATGGTAGTGGTAGATCGCATGACAAAGTATGACGATTTTTTCTCTCTTTCTCATTCTTTAAATGAAAATACAATGATAGAAGCATTCATTGAAATAGTCCATTAGTTACATGGAATACCAAAAATTATTATTTTATAGAGATCCAGTTTTCATTGGACATATTTAGACTGATTATTTTCTTGTTCAGGTACTCAGCTCATGTATAACGCATCTTTCCATCTTCAATATGATGGGAAAAATATAATTGTGAATATATGTTTAGAAGGATATATATGTATCTTTACATCAAATAAATGGGCACAATGAATCACATAGTTTCCCTTGGTAGTACAACACATCCTTTTATACTTCATAAAAAATTTCACCATTTATGGAACTTTATGGATGTCATCCTCCATCCATCACATCACCCTTGAAAGAGACTATAAATGCTTAAGCAATAGAGGATTACATGCAACATTAACAAGTTCTAAAACCATTGAAGGACACCTTGGTTATGTTACAAATAAGATGAAAAAACAATAAAATCATCATGGTAGTGAAAGGTAATTTGAAGAGGGGGGATTGGTACCTGTAAGACTACAACCATACTAACATATGTCTCTCAAGCAATGAAAGAAGGAAAATAAATTAGAGCTGAGGTATTATGCCCCCTATAAGATGTTGCAAAAGACTGAAAGTATGGTTTTCAAATTTGAGTTTCCTCCATTTTTTAGATGTACATCTAGTCTCCCATGTTTATTCATTATTAAACAAGGTAATCAATGTTATGATCTCAGCCAAAACCCTTCTATCAAAGATTAATGATCCAGGTGGATATTGGTGGCCACCTACCAAGTCCACCTAGACCCCCACCATTGTCTTTCTCAGCATTTTCAGTTTCCTTAATTGTAGCACAACTTACTATTTTTAGCAGTTTTTTGGGTCCTGAACTTCCGGAGTCATTTTGAGGCCCTAAACGACGTTTTCTGGGAATCCAGGGGCAACACGGGTAACATGGACCGATGTTGTCGTTCGAACAATGATATTTCTCGAATAGATCTTTCTAATGAGCTATTGTACGCATCAAACGGAGATCGTATGCCAAAGTTACGACCCCGGGAAATTGATGTACCAATTTACCCAAAACGGGGCCCACAATTTGGCGTTTCATCTTCTAAGGGTCGGTTTTGGA